>PVIH01002912.1:0-174479 GCA_004025045.1 Sigmodon hispidus
TCCTCCTCCTCCTGCTCCTCCTCCTGCTCCTCCTCCTGCTCCTCCTCCTGCTCCTCCTCCTCCCTTGCTCCTCTTCCCTCTCCTTTGTAGGGGGTGAGGGAACGTTTTCTGCTTAGAACAGAGCAGGCTGGCAAAATTACACCTAAGATGATATCTAGGTTTCTATCCTTACTTCAAAGCCACAGAAATATTCTTCAGCATGGAAAACTTGAGTGAGATTTAAACAAATGCCTTCAGAAGAACTCAGTGATTCCTGTCGAAATGTGTCTTAAAGTTTCAGCCAAAACTGTGATTAATGGTGTACATTGCAGATTGGAGGGAAAGTAATTAAAAAAATGTTTATTATTCTTTGACAATTTCGTGCACATAAACATGATTGTCAGCACCCAAGGGAAGCACTTTAGTAAAATCATCATTGTCTTGGCTAATTGCTGAGTATGGTATTTATCAATGACAATGGAACCAAATAGGTTACACTTTAAGTGACTTCCATTGAGTTTGATACATAGAAATCATTCTATTGGTTATGATGCCCCTGTCTCAATCAGCTTCACCATCTAATTTCGTTGAGACCTTATGATGGGGGGGGTGTAGTTATACTGCTTCCTTAGACTGATTTTGTTGATTTTTGAGGCAAGTCCTCACTATGTAGTCTAGACTAACCATGAATTAGCAATCCTCCTGCCTCTGACTTCTGAATGTTGGGATTGTGACAACACCTGGTTTAATCTATTTAAAACTTCTTACATTTTTTTCTGGTTAAAATTTCAGATTAATTTTTAAAAATATTTCCATTGTTTATAAAAAATGGTGAGGGTGGAGGAAATAAAAAAAATATGAAGCCTTAGCAAAGAAAAAAAAAACACACTGAACTGTTCCCTTTGCTCAGTGGTGTGTAAAGATTGCCTGAGATTGGCTCAGGTTAACAGAAACCAGTTTGAGAGCTGTTTCTCTGGTATGGGAAACTGTGATGCCATGACCTAGATATAAACAGTGAGAGTCAAAGCTGAGAAGGGGGACGTGAGTCAAAATCCCTGTGGCCTCATACCATCATTGCACCAGACACTTGCCTTTCATGCTGCAGGGTTTCTCCAGTCTACAGTCCATTTGAATTTATTCCTCTTGATTTCTATGGGACAGGACAAGGCAACCTGTGTTTCTGTCAGCTCGCAGACCCTGTGACCTCTCTCTCTAATAACAAACCCATGGTTTGAACCCATTAGTCTGTCATTTGAAGAAGCCAGATGCTAGACAGAGAAGGAAATGTTAGGGTCAAAATTATCTGTGCCTGAGTTTAGCAGGGTTCATGTAGCCAAGAGTCAGGAAATATCACTGCGGCCAAGTGGTAGCAATACATCTTCGAGCCACCCACTATTGCAATCTTCCTCAATATGGAAAAGGTCAGCCTCACACTGTGAATCAATCCCTGTCACACAGCAGCATGTCTCTTCCGGTCAGAGAGTAAATCTTCATAGAGACAAGCAACCACCAGTGTTAACTCTACTCCTGTGGTTCTGGACTTTGTTAGTAAAATCTTGAACAGCTGTTCTTCCATATGGCAAAAACATGAACATCCTCCATGAGGTGTAAAGACCTCCCAGAACACAGAGCCTGAATGAAGTAGGGTGAGCGTGAGGCTCCATGGAGCAGGGATTTTTATTTATAAAGCATAAGCTCAAGCCCCCTGAAAGGAAGAAAATCTGAATTAATCACCTATTTGTACTTAATAAACAGCATGCCCTTGATGATGCTTTGTCAGGTGTATAAAAATTCTTAGAGGATTTTCTAACAAACTTTAGAATTCTGTAAGTGGAAAGCATCCAATGTGGTATGACATATTACCTCAACTTTCCTATGTCAAAACAGTCTAGAAGTTACTGGACTCAAGACACCTGCCATCCCAACTCTGATTTTGTAGCCTAGAGATGGGGGTTTATGTAACTATCCAGCTGTAAAGACACAAGGGCCAAAGGACCCCTAAACTAGCGGGAGGGGAAAGATACATAAACAAATAATTGAAATACAAACCCCAAATGTTATAACTGATAATTTTCCAAAAGGCAGTAGGCACATAGCAGCCACTAACTTCCTGGAGAAATTGGGAAAAATGCTACCAAAGGACACTATCCTCAGGAGCTTCTTTGTCAGGGTTACATAGGGGAAGGGTTGAGGCTTTATTTCAGTCACCAACCCTCAGCACCCTAAAAATAACTTTTCAAGACATAATTCATATATCGCACAATGCAGCTGTGGTAGCTAGTTTATGTCAACTTGTCATAAACTACGGCAAAGAGGGCTTTGAAAAGGGAGGACCTCAGGTGAGAAAATACCTCCACCATATTGTCCTGTTGACAAGCCTGTGGTGCATTTTCCTGATTGATGGTTGGTGTGAGAGGGCTCAATTCACTGTGGGCTGGTGGTCCTGGTGAGCAAGCCAATTAGAAGCACCCCTCCATGGCCTCTGCATCAGTTCCTGCCTCCAGGGTCCAGCCTTGCTTGAGTTCCTGTCCCACCTTCTCCCGGTGCTAAGTCCAGCAGTGAGATTTCTAAACATCTCAAAATGGACAGCAGGTGTTCTTGTGCACTGAAACTGACTTTCCAACTGGGTGAATTTCAGTAGTGAGGAAAAAAAATCAGTGTTTATGTACACTCAAGAAGTTGAGAAAAATTAAGCAATTTTGTTAAAAGCTGTTGTTAAAGGTTTTATTTCACACTTTCTGCAAACAACTATGAAGAAATTGAAGGATTTCCTTTTGGAAAATGTTTTTTTTTTTTTTTTTTTTGAAGAGACAATTCAGTTAGATAATCTTTTTGGCAGGAGCTGGATGTTATTTTTTTAAAAAAGCTATCATGTTTCCATGCCATCGACCTAGTCTGTTACTGCTGTGAACTTGATAGAACCTGGAGTCACCTGGGAATAGGAAATCTCAACTGAAGGATTGCCTAGATCAGACTGACCTGTGACCAGGCCAAGATCATTTTCATTGATGATTGATGTGGGAGGGCCCAGCCCACTGTGGCCATTCATAGGCAGGTAGACCAGGGCTGTGTAAAAACGTTAGCTAAACATGAGCCAGACTGCAAGCCAGGAAGCAATACCTTTCTATGATCTTTATTTAGATGACCATGGTGAGCCAGTCTTTGTTGGAAAGGCTTAACAACACGAGTTGGCCTGATTACTAAATACTTTCTTTCTTCTCTAGGAAGAACAGAAGTACAGTTAAGTAGTGTGGCTAACATGAGACAGAAATTGAGTCAGGAACATAAACCGTTTCCAAGAACATACCACCAGGATCCTCTAGTGAGTTTGACACGGGGCTTTAAGGTCAGTGAGTAATAATTTGGAACAGACTTTGAGGGAAAATCATGGAAGATGAAAGGATTTGAAGAACTGGGCCTAGTGTGTAGCTTAAGGTAAATGGTTGACTGAATCGAGCAGGATGAGGTCACATGGAAACACGATCTGAGGGATCATTTCAGGAGAGGTCTTGGTACAAACAGGACACATCACCATGTGGCTTCGTTTTTTTTTTTTTTTTTTTTTTTTCAGTTGTTATTGACAAGAAAAGAGGCCAGTTTTCCATGGATCAGTTTAGCTCTCTTACGGATTACAGAGCAGAGTACACACTCCTCATACAGCATTAACATGAAAGATAAGTTTAAGAGACTATCTGGGAAGATGACTGTATCAGTAAAGCCCTTACCGTGTCAGCATGAGGATCTGAGTTTGTAGTTCCAGGGTTTACTACTACTACTGTGTACGATGGTGCAGACTTGTCAATCCTGTGATGGTGAGTTAGGAGACAGAGATAAGCAGATCCTGGGGTTTCGAGTAGGATAATCTAGAGCACTTGGTGAGATGCAGGTCAACAAGAGACCCTCACAGCCAACAAAAGGTGAAAGACCCCTGAGGAATGACATCTCAGGATGTCCTCTGACTTCCACACACATGTACACCTGTGCTCATGGGAACACATACACTCATACATTCACAGAGGGCACCCTTCCTGAGCTACTGTGGTTTTGTTTCTCAGTGCTGAGTACAAAGATGTAATTTCTTCAATAGGAAATATTTGAGTTTTCAGCTAGAAGAGGGGTAATAATACCTGTTTTTTTTTTAAACTGTATTTATAGCACTAGAGTCTTAGGCTAGAGGAGGGATCTCAACCTTCCTAATGCTGTGACCCTTTAGTACAGCTTTGCATGTTATGGTGACTCCTGTCTTAGGGTTTCTATTGCAGCAATGGAACACCATGACCAAAAAAGCAAGTTGGAAAGGAAAGGGTTTATTAGGCTTATGCTTCAGCATTGCTGGTCATCACTGAAGGAATCCAGGACAGGAACTCAAACAGGGCAGGATCCTGGAGGTAGGAGCTGGTGCAGAGGTCATGGAGGGGTGTTGTTTACTGGCTTGCTTCCTCTGGCTTGCTCGGCCTCCTTTCTGATAGAACCCAGGCCCACCAGCATGGGGATGGCACCACCCACAATGGGCTGGGCCCTCCCCCATTAAACACTAACTGAGAAAATGCCTTACAGCTGGATCTCATGGAGGCATTTCCTCAACTGAGGCTCCTTCCTCTCTGATGACTCTAGCTTGTGCCAAGTTGACACACAAAACCAGCCAGTACACCCTCAGCCATAAAATTATTTCATTGCTACTTCATAATTATAATTTTGCTACGGTCACAAATTTTAATATAAATATAGGATATGTAGGATATTTGATATACAACTCCCAAAGGGGTTGCTACCTGCAGGTTGAGAAACACTGGGTTAAATAGAATGACTTGACTTAAATACAAAGGAAGTTTTTTGAGGTTGAAGGCTATTAAAAGTAAATCAGTTAATCAAAAGGAATTTAAAAACATCAAGGAGTATACTTCCAGGCTGTGGAGATGGCTCAGTTAATCAGGTGCATTCCGTGTAATCTGAGTTCAGATCCCTAGCTCCTACATAAAAGCTGGACTTGGTGGTATCCATCTTTAACCCTGATGCTGAGGAGCTAGAGAAAGCAGGTCGCCAAGGCTTATTGGCTAGCTAGTCTAGACAACCGATGAGCTCCGAGTTTAGCGAGGGTCCCTGTTTCAAAAATAAGATGGAGACTCTGGCCTCCAAATACACACCTGCATGCTCAGGTACACATACATGAACACATGCATCAAAGAAATACATTTCTTACTTACCTCAAAGAAAAAGCTAACAGAGAATAGCATGTCATGTTGTCCCTCAGAACTTGTATATAGGCTTCTGTCTGAGGCAGAGTGGCATGTGGATAGATACTGCTTTCTTGTTCTCTCTCTCTCTCTTTCTCTCTCTCTCTCTCTCTCTCTCTGTGTGTGTGTGTGTGTGTGTGTGTGTGTGTGTGTGTGTTGGGAATGAACTCTGAGACTCACATATGCTAGATAACTAAATGTCTTGCCACTGGCTCCATCCCTACTGCTTTTCTTACTTCCTGATGTGGAATCAATCATGGGCTGACAGACCCCTCTCTCTGTCCTTAGGGAATGGAACTGAGGGGAATATGTTCAGAATGTCACTGTATTTTGCCCTGTTTGAAAACTAATTACCACATTACTAGACAGTGATCTTGAGTTGTTCATACCTGATTTCAATAGCCAAAGAAATACAATGGATTTGAGTGTAAATGAAAGATTAGGCTCCTTCTCTGTTGTGACTTTCAGAAACATAACTGTAGATGATGCTTTTTTTTACATATCTTCCCAGGAATGATTCATTTATATGAGCACCTGCCCATGATCATATTATTTATATTTTTCAACTTTTTTTTACTTAAAATATTTGGAAATTTATAATATACTGTCCTACCTGGTATTAATATCACCAGTGCCTGTCTGGTCATATCACTATGTGACTGTGCCATTCATTCTTAAATCAACCCTATAATATGGAATATTTAAGGTTAGTGGTAGACGCAGCAAGACATATGGAAATAGTCATTCCTATGTCTTTCTGATGGGGACAATTCTGACCTTGTATAAAACAATACATCCTCAATCAAATCTGTTATTGTCATTGGAGTGTCCTGACAGAAAAAGTGATATATGGCAGGAACTCTGATGCTGTATGGACACATCACCTTTATTGTTCTAGTCAGAGAGGCTCGGTATTTTGAACATGATGATTGTTTATTTTGAATTATTATAAAATTAGCTTTTGCCACTGTTCATTTGTTTGATTCTTTCTTGGAATTTTGTGGCAGAATTTTGGGTCAGAAATCAATTGGTAAGATGAAGACTTTGAGGGTGGGGAACAGTGGTGATTTTATACTGGGTGTTGTGCAGACCTCCATCCCCTGTATTTCTTTTTTTTTTCCCCTTCTTTATTTTGTGTTTATCAAAAAAACAGTAAAATGAATTTAAAATGCGGAAAAGTTAACAATAACTATAAAGAGGATAAGAATCATAAGCATGGCTTATCAAGGGTGGTAATGCAAATAAGATTGCTATACATATATTTACTTTGTGTTCAGCTTTCCCTCTGAAATTTTTTTTCCATCCCTGTATATCCTTATTCAAGGTCTCTTCCCCCTCCCACCATATCTGGTCATTTTTCTTCTCCACAACTCCCCATCCCCTCCCTGGGCAGGGAGCAGACAGTCCTATGGTCCCACTGACCCAATAATGCTTAGATCAGTCTCCACTCCTGGTCCCCTGTATTTCTTACAACGGCACATTGTACTTCTCCAGGACAATCTTCGCAGTTCATAATTCCTTTTTTTCCCCCTATGGCAACTCCTTGGTTGCTTCTCCAACTCTCTGTGTGTGGCTATAAGGGCAGAGGTCAGTTTCCTGTCTATGTTAGTAGTCATCTGGATGTTATTACCATTTGCATTTTGCTGTTATTATTCCATCATGACTGAGTTAAAGAAGAAGAGGGAGGGGAATCAGTCCCCCTCAAGGGGGGGTAAGTTCACTGAGGTCACTTGTAAATTTATTCCATTGCCTCTTGATATCCAAGGTGGAAAAATTGAGGTCGCACATCATAGGCAGTTGGAAAATAGAACCATAAATTATTTTTTAAAGCAATTCTACTTTGTTGAAAACATTATACACCATAGCTGTGAGCATAATCAAGAGTATTAACAATCAGATGTGGATACTGCTCATCAGAATGGATGCTGCCAGCATAAATGACTGTTGTGACCATCCTGGGTGTACCAACTGGGGATCAGCTGGGTATGGGGAAGTGGAACTCTTCTTTTGTCCACAGGAAGTAAATTATGAACTGTCTGGATTCAGTTTGGCCTCTTCTTATCTCTCCCTACCAGGTTATGAGAACGGATCTTCCAAAATTCTTCTTTGATTAAACTGTTAGTAGACACTGTTTATCATAGGTATAAAATTCTGAACTTAGATGTGTCTATTACATGTGATAACTCTTTGGAATATGAATGTCAGAGCTCTGTTCTGCCTGTATGAAACATAATAAAAATCTATATTAGTTATTTTTGTTGTTGCTATAATATAACATAACAAATATAATATAATATATGATAGCTGACAAAAGCAATATAGGCTAGGAAAGGTTTCTTTTGGCTCACAGTTTAAAATTTCATGACAGTCCTAGAGGTGTGTGGCCGGGATGTGAGGGAGCTGGTAACTTTGTATTTATGACCAGTGTCTTAGTTTTGGTTTTTTATTGCTGTGAAGAGACACTATGACTACAGAAACTCTTATGAAAGAAAATATTTAATTGAGAGGGCTTGCTTACAGTTTGAGAGATTCAGTCAGTTATTGTCATGGCAGGGCGTGTGGGGGTGGCATGCAGGCAGAGGTGGTGCAGGAGCTAAGACTGATAGATGTTGCAGGCAACAGGAAATCAGCTGACACACTGGGTAGTATCCTGAAGTATATGAAACCTCAAAGTCAGTCCCCACAGTGATACACTTCCTACAGAAGGCATGGCCCAGATTAAATGTGCCCTCCAGCCTCAAGGTCTGGATTAAATGTCATCCAGTCTCCAACAAGGCCATACCTCCTCCTAATAGTGCCACTTCCTATGAGTTTATGGGGACCAAATACATTCAAACTACTACAACCAGGAAGTAGAAAGATATGAGTGCTGGTATTCAGTGTGCTTTATCACAGCCTTTTATTTATTCAAGGATAAAAAGCAATCTAGTACATGGCATGGTGGCACTCACATTCAGGGTCAGTTAAACCTCTCTAGAAATACTTTCTAAAGCATACATACCCTTAAATGTATTTTCTATGTGGTTTCCAATCCAGTCCAGTTGTGTCTGAAGATTAAATACCACAGGAATATTTTAGCTTCTGTCATTAAGACATCTAGGTCAGAAGACCTTGGGTATGTTACAGTCCTAGAGAAGTACCACAAATGACCACCATCCACATATGTAATCAGCAAGAGCATTTATTATCTTGAGAATAAAGGTACCAGCATGCTGAGGCTGTACATCAAACACAAAAGGCCAAATGGTCCCCCTCCCCCTGTGTATAAAAGCTTCCAGGCTATTTTATACACAACTAAAGAAATTCTAAAGGCAGTGAGATCATTCTACCTAGGTTTGACAAGTGACTGATGATTATTTTTAGTATGTTCACAATTAGTTAGAACTAGCAGAGATAGACTAAGTCTATAGCTTTTCCATTCTTTGTCAAGTCTGGACAAGTCCTAGACTTTGTTTTTTTTTTTTTTTATTGCCTTGAGGTACTCTGTGTGTGTGTGTGTGTGTGTGTGTGTGTGTGTGTGTGTGTGTGTGTGTGTGTGTGTGTGTCTGTGTCTGCGTCTGTGTAATACATTCAATTCTCCTCTTTATTACTGCCAAGGGCATTAGTAATTGATTGTTCTTTGTTCGTCTTTCTCAGAAACTGATTTGTTCAGTTTCAAGAGGCTGGAACTGAGATCTAGTTTTTAACTGAGTTATTAGGAGCCTGTCATGACATTTGCCTCTCAAGTACACTGGAGTTCAGGCTTAATGGATTTGCTAAAGCTCTTCAAAACTTACCTGTTCATTCTCTTCAATGGAGATGGTCTTTTCCCAGTTTTGTGGACTATGTCCATCACACGGATGTGCAGCATATGCATCCATGTGGAGATCCTGACATGGAGTAGGGCCCAAAGCATAAACATGGGAATAAGCCCAACCAGAGTATTTGAGCCAGGCTTTCATTAGCAGGACCTCTCAAATGATTTCTAAGCACAAATCAGTCCTTTTTATGTTTGAGAATTAGGACTGCTTGCTCTGTAGCATGGGTAGATAATGGACTCATTGACCATTATCAGCTTGCCAAGCCTCTAGCATATTTTGTGAAGTTTTCAGGCACATGTGATGCATAGAACTTACTTCCTACTCCCTCAGTGTCTTTACTACTTGGTTAATAAATACATTGGGGGAAAATCATTGCCCTTTTCTCTTGCTTCAGAGAAATATCTTAAATGATTTATGGTGCCACCCTCATTTTATTTAACTCTAGACTCCCCCTTCTCTACTGAAATTTGTCCTGAAAGTGCTCATCAGCAATACCTCTGCTGCTAATAACAGTACATGTTTCCCCTGTCCTCCTGAGGCATTTCTCCATCAATAGGAAGGATACCTATTCTCAAACCCCTTTCTCTTCTGGCTTAATTTTCCCGCCATCCCTCCAGCTGCTTCTGAAAGCCTTTTTCAACTGGTTCTCAGTCCCCATATCCCTTGTTGGGCCCTTCTATTCTTATAGTCTCAAATGCCATTTGTTTATTGCTTCTAAAGCCCCATCTGTGCCCCCTCCTTTTTTCCAGCATAGAACTCAATCTGAGCTCACGGACTCTGGGCTAGGGAGCTCACACGGGACTGACCCTAACCCTAACCTTAACCCTAACCCTCTGTCTGTGAATGACAGTTGTATAGGTTGATGTGTTTGTGGGGCCCCTAGCATTGGAATCAGGACCTGTCCTAGCCCATGAGCTGGTTTTGTGGAACCTATTTTCCATGCAGGGATGGCTGGCTCAGCCTTGATGCAAAGGGAGGAGCTTGGTCCTGATTCAACATGATATGCCATGATGTTTTGTTGACTCTCGTAGGAGGCTGCCTGCCCCTTTCTGAATAGAGAAGGAGTGGATGGGGGGATAAATGGGAGGTGGGGGAGAAAATGGGAAGAGTGGAGGGAGGGGAAATTGGTTGGTATGTAAAATAAATGAAAAATTAATAAAGTAAGAATTCAGTGTGACTGCTTGATATCTCCATGTGAATGTCCAAAATGTATTTCAAGCTTAACATACTAAAAGTAACTTCTATTTGATGCCCACTTTCCACTCTGATTGAATTCAGTAGACCATACTTCAGTAAGTGACCCCACCATCCCCTCAAGGCACTCAGGACAAGAATGGAAGCACTGGCCACATTTCTCCCATTTCCTCTACTCCTGCACCAGCCCCTTAGTGAGTGTGAACAATTTTATCTTCTGAGGGGCTTCCTTTTCATCTCGACCTCTCCCACTCTAAGTCTATCCAGACCTCTGTGTTCCTCCGTTCATTCACCTTACTGCCTAAACTAAGGCATCACCATCTCTTGCCTGGAAGGTCATGACAAGTTCTGTGTGGCTTTCCTTTCTCATTTCATTATTACCCTTTCTCCCCAGAGCGGCCAGAAGATAATGGTTAGAGTATAGACAAGGTTCTGGCTGTTATGTTCTCCTTAGTTAATTTCTGTTCCAATTTGGATCTGAAATGTCTCCTACTGCATTTTTAAAAATTTTTTTATGTGAATTGGTATTTTTGCCTGCATGTATAACTGTGTGAGGGTGTCAGATCTTGGAATTACAGACAGTTGTTAACTGCCATGTGGATGCTGGGAATCGAACTCAGATCCTCTAGAAGAACAGTCAGTGCCTTTAACCACTGAACCTTCTCTCCAGCCCTCTCCTACTGCATTTAAGGCTTGATCCTCAGCCACTTGCTTTCTGTTGGAAAATCATGAAGGGGTAGAGGAAAGAAGTTATATCATTGAGGGTATGCTCTGCAGGGGAAATCAGAACAGCCAGTGCCCCTCCCTCTCTATTTCTTTGGCATCCAGACTCTGTGAAGTGGGCTGCTTCTTCTGCAATGCATTCCCACTGAGATGTACTGCCTCAGTACAGGTCTCCAAAAAAGTGGCCAACAGAAGTAAGCCTTTCTTATTCATAAGGAGACTTATTAGGTATTTTGTCATAGTTAGCAGAGACCTCCCTTGTCTATCTTCACTGTCAGAATTATAATGAAATCTAATGCTCATATTTTTTCTTTGTAAATATCACTTTATGCCTCCCTCATCTCTTACACACACACACACACACACACACACACACACACACACACTAACCTTCACTTTGTAGGCTCCAGATACAAAAAGCTTCTTTGCATTTCCCAGCGTTTGTTTTTAAGCACAGATCCTAGCCACAAACGCTTTCCTCTATGTGAGGTGTGCATTCTAGACTTTTGCAGAGCATTTTTCTTTCTTCTCTGTCCACTCCAATCCCTCTTGCCAGGAGGCTCTGGGGTCAGTCTACATCTCTCAGTGCTTCTTTTCACCTTTTGATGATGTTGTCATCTGATGGTCTGGGCAAAGCAGATGGGAACTGGGAGCTGACCTTGTCTCTTTTTCTGTGGAACCCTAATCCAAGTTATTGTTCTGGTATGGTGGGCTCCCCGCAATACTTATTGAATCTAAACCAGAGAAGAAATGCTGAGTGAATATTGTAGGTGGGTGAACACTACACCTAAAAACAGTACTTCCAAGTGCTGAAGAGATGGCTCAGCAGTTAAGAGCACTGGGTTGCTCTTCCACAGGAATGGGTTAAATTCTAAGCACTCACATGGCAGTTCTATGGATGTCAATGCCCTCTTGTGGCCTCTCTGGGTTATCAGGCATGCATGTGGTACACGAACATACATGCAGGTTAAACACCCACATACATTTAAAACTAAAAATAGGACTTTCAACTCAAATCTCAAAACAAAACTTTAATAATCTTTCATATGACCTACTCATCTGAAGATAAAACTCAATCATGATCAAGAGAGTCTTGGTTTTTTTTGAGAAATAATATAAACCAGCCTTGGATTCCTTATTCCCCTGCCTCAGTGTTCTTAGTACCGAGTGCTGGATTAAATGTCTCTACTACATACACTAGGGAAAGGCTTCTATTCTGAACATCCACCCAGGTGAAATGGAGTGCAGGTTCTCACTGACTTTCCCACAAGTGCTAGATGAATAATTGATATCACATAGGTGCAAAATTCTCAAAAACAAATAATGATTTGATGTAGAAGTCAGCCAAGGATTCTATAATCAATCAGGTTTTCTTGATTTTTCTCTTCATCATCCTTTTGGAATGGCTGGAATGGAAATTTTTAGATTGTTCAAGCAAATGTGATGTGTGTGAAACCGCACTGGGAACTGTACCTAGTAGTGATAGACATGTTGTTCATCCTCTTAGGAGCAGCCACTGGGCAAAGAAGAAAATTCCTTCTGCTCAAAAATGAAGTTGCTAAGAATTAATTCAGACCTGGATTAAGTATAATTTACTTTTTAAGCAAGCTGGAAACGAGGAAGTCATGGAGTAATAGATGCTGGAAAGTCATGAATGAAATAACCATATGCTGTCACATCCATGCTATGGAATCTCTGCAAGTAACAGAAATTACTTGCAAATGCTGTTGATTTGGAGATTATAGCTCTGAAAACAGAGTTAAAAGCCAACTAAAATGTCTTTTGTTTCTTCAACGAAAGTCACTGTTTCATACCACTAACTCTGCCTATCTAAACATGAGGGTCAATAAACAAATCTGCTTCAGCCTTCCTGGCTTATCCCTGCAAATATCCATGATATTATTAGCTGGACTAAGAGATATCACTGGTCCCATGGACCTTCAGCAGGCAATGACCCAAGAGCTAATAGAGCTGGACAGTCCTGCTCATCATTAGGCATGGGCTTTGTCTTAGGCATGTTACACACAGGTGATGTTCTGCCTCACTTTCTTTCCATGATGATAGCCCTTGGAAGCCTTCCCTTTCTGCTGGAGAATTAAATTCATCTCCCTGGGAATGTGCCCATTTGTAAAAGGAGGCATAAATTAGTCACGACATTTTCTGAAGGACAGATGAATCCCAGTCATCCTCTATAATTAAGTACCTGTTATAGACAGTTGGAGAAACTGAATATGACAGATGAGTTGGTGACGTGGACACTGTCGAGCTGTCCTCTTGGCAAACTGCTTATGTCAAGAGTTTGCCAAAAAGGATGGAGATGGATGATAGCATCATTTGTTTTTCCATTACATAAAGGAAAAAAAAAATCCTGGCTTTTTGACTAGATATGTAGCCACAGTTTCCAAAAAAGCAAATGCGTTTTAATACAAACATAACTGTTTTCTTTCTCCTGCAAAGATGACTTTTTTCCATATTCTTTGATAAGAAATACATTTATCCATGTTAAAAATACATTCAGAAAAGAAATACCATTTCAATCAAGAATTTAGTCCTGGCTTTCTGGATTAAAGTTTCAATCTGCTCCCTTACCAGTTTGGAGCCCTCTGATTGAAAGCTTGTTCTGGGGGAAATGTTGTAGACAGAGTAACCATTGCTTCCTTCCATCTTGGGCTATCCCAGTTTGTTGAGATTTTAAACTTTTTAGGGCAGAAATTTGAGGGGTGAGGAGAAGGGAGTGGAGGGAGGCTCTATCTAGGAGAGTTAGCATTAGTACAAACTGACTTTGCACTCTACAGGCATGGGAGGAAGTTAAAGGGAACTTGACCTTGGTGGGCTAGGTTTCGCTGCCTTCTCCTGCTTCATTCTGGGCTGGTGCCTCCAGATCAGAGTTTAATGAAGTACAACTTGTAACAGACTTTTTACTGTAGGCTACCAACCAGCTCTTAAATCATGACATGTAGATTTCCTATTAGTTAAGAATCCTTATTTAAATTTGTTTCTCTTTATCTATGTTTTGCCTCAGAGCTTAAAAGTGTGTCTTACTTTTCTGCTGTCTCTGGCTGGCTGGGTAGCAGCTGCCTGGCTTCTGGTCTCAGACCCATTCCCCTCTTTCTTCTCATTGTCTTCTTCTTCCTCATTTGAGCCTAGCTTTCTTCTACTTATTCTCTCTGCCTGCCAGCCCTGCCTATCCCTCTTCTGGGGATACTGGCCATTCGGCTCTTTATTAGATCAGTCAGGTGTCTTAGGCAGACAAGGTGAAACAGCAACACATTTTTACATCATTAAACAAATGGAGCATAAACAAACCTAAGACACCTGTACCCATTTAAAGTAATATTCCACAGGGATCAATATTTATTTCTATAAAGGGCTAGGCTGTGAACATTTGAAGCTTGGTAGGCATATAACAATTCAACTCCTAGTTTGAGGCTTAAAAGCAACCAACCCAATGGGCCAGTTTTATAATAGATCACTCCCCTCTGTATCAGCTACTTTTCTGTTACTGGGATGAAATACACAGACTAAAAGCAACATACAAACAAAATCATTTACTTTGACTGACAGTTCCACAGGGAGCATTTATAGTGGTGGTCGGCAGCTGCTGGCTGGAGCAGGACACCAGCCATTCACATCTCCATCGGAATGCAGGAAGCAGAGAGAACAGCCTGGAGGTGTGGGAGACTGGAAATTCGCACAGCCTGCCGGTGATGACTTAGCTCCTCCAGCAAGGCTCCGCATTCTAAACATCCACCCTCTCCCACAACAACACCACAAGCTGGGGATCAAGTCTTCAGATACATGAGACTATGAAGACATTTTTTTATTCACACTACCACATCCTTTTTAAAACTATGTTGCTAAAGAGTAAAATCAGGCTGTTCTGCATAGGAATTTTAGAGGGCTTCAAATATGAAGACCACAACAGCTACTATTTTACTATTTATTTTACTATATTATTGTTCCCTTTGAAGGTCTTGCCTGTTTGGTCTTATGGTGGTTTGAATAAAAAGGGCCCCCATAGGCTCACAGGGAGTGGCAATGTTAGGAGGAGTGACTTTGATGGAGTAGGTGTGGCTTTGCTGGAGAAAGTTCATCATTGTGGGGTAAGCTCTGAGGTCTCAGATGCTCAAGCTAGGCCTAGTGTGGCATTCACTTCCTACTTCCTGTGGATCAAGATGTAGAACTCTCAGCTCCTCTCCAGAATCCTGTCTGCCTCCACACTGCCATGATTCCTACCATGATGATAATGGGCTAAACCTCTGAACTGTAAGCCAGCCCTCATTAAATGTTTTTCTTTACAAGAGTTGCTGTGGTGCCTTTTCACAGCAATAGGAATTCTAAGACAAGTCTTACAGGCATTTAATTTATGACACTTAAAAAGTAACAGAATGGACAGAAACAATAAGCTACTATGTGTTGTGGGATATTCATATACAATATGAAGATGTATTGCTGTGATTGGTGTAATAACCAGCCGAACAGCCAATAGCTAGGCAGGAGGTATAGGTGGGGCTTCTGCGGAGAGAAAGGAAGAGATAATCAAGGTTTGGGCCTTTTTGAATCTTGGAAAGGAAAGAGGAGGGTCAGCTGAGCTTTTTCATTGCTGTCTTTTTTTTTTTTATGGTTCCAGATTATTTATTAAGTTAGGAGTATACACTGAGCCAGCCACCATAGTGTGGGCACATGGCCATGCCTATTGCTATCCCACATTAAGAAAATAACTTTTCAAATTGCATTTCATCTGCATTAACACCATTCTGGAAGAAAAAAAATACCCTCAAATCAATGCTGCATACACAAGAGAGGGCTTCAGAACTAGTTTCTAAGATTCCTTGTTTCTTGACCCCTTGATGCAAGGAGTGTTCTCAGCCTCAAGAATAGGAAGTTCAGCCAGAGCCTCAGGATTTTTATCTGACACTTCATAGACAGAGCTTGTCGGATGTACCAAAGAACAAAACATCCATCTGGATGGCCAGGATCAACCACAGCTGGCACCAAGTCCCCCACAATCAGCAACACTGAGACTCCAACAACACCCACAGTTAGCAGCCCAACACTGGAAGTGCTGGCACCCCAGGGAAATAAAAGCAAAGCACTTGAATGACAGTGACTCAACTGGTTGGAAAAACAAAGTGGTTGACGGCCTTCAACCAGCCATTGCCACCGTCAGGTCCCATCCAGGGTCCTACTTCCCATGTCAGAAACACAAACTCATTGCTGTCTTTTTGATCTACTTGGTTCATACTCTACTATCTGACTCCTGAGTTTTTATTAATAATAAAATTATTTAGATAATTATAACTATAGCTGATGTAAAGATTGATAACCATAATCTGCAAGGTGATGGGGTAGAGTTGAGCAAATATTAAGTGCCCAAACAATGTAAGATACCTCTTCTTCTTTCCTTCCATGATCAGGTACACCTCTCTGGGCTGTCAAGAGGCCTTTAGGCTTGCATATAGAGAAGAGATGTTTGATGTATAACCTGGCATTTTACAATAGAGACAGGCAACATCATAGTGTCTGACTGTCAAACTTACTGCTGGTGTTGAAAGGTTAACAGCTCTTGGTGGTGGGTCTGAGATCTGAGATCTGACCCTCAGCAGTGTATCCTTATGGCAGATAAGCTGCTCCAGCCCACGTGAAGTCTAGAACTTACCTTGAACTTGCTCATCTTCACAGGGATCAGAAAGATACAGCTCAGTGAAAACTTTAACTTCTCTGTCTCACCGTGAATTTATGGGTCTGTCATTGTATTTGACACCATATTTGACCCAGAGAATTGTTAACAGATAACTGTCAGATGCCATATGTGAAATCAGTGCTGGAGTTGGAATCTGTCCTAATTCTATTTGGACAGACATAATGTGTCACATCAGTCTCCCTAAAGATAACACAGGAACAGAGGAGAATAGCTAAGAGCTGAGGATGTGGATGATGTGGGATGTCTTTCGGTATGCAGTGACTATACTTTGTTATTGGTTAATAAAGAAGCTGTCTTGGCCTATGGCAAGGCAGCTTGGAGACAGGTGGGAAATCCAAGCAGAGATAAAAGGAGACGGGTGGAGTCAAAGACACCTGCAGGCTACAGCCACTCAAGGAAGCAAGATGTAATGGAGCATAAGGAAAGCCACAGAACGTGTGGCAAAACATAGATCAATAGAAATGGGTTAAGTTACAAGAACCAGTTGGTAATGAGCCTGAGTGAAACGCCAAGCAGTTTGTAAGTAATATAAGCCTCTGAGTGACTATTATATAAGCTTTTGTGGATGGCGAAGCTTTCTTCATGTCAGGAAAATTCTGGCTACATATGAGAATGTGTCTTTTTAGTGTGAAACGTAACGAGAAGAGTAGTCTGTAGAACGGAAAGAAAATAAGCATAGCAACCAACAGCCTAAGGACATCTTTATATCTCTAGATAGAAAAATTTTATTTTTCAGACAACAAAAGATCAAACTCCCAAAAGCCATGCCTGCTAGCAAGGCCTTAACCTACCTCAATTTACAAATATAAGTAAAAAGCTGAGACTATCTAGACAAAAACAATGAAATGCCTTTCAGTCTTACAGAGAAAAAAGCCTATGTTTAAGGAGCCCTGGGTGAAATCAGAGGACACTGTGTTAATAATGCACTCTCAATGTGTGGATTGCTCACAGGGGTCACCTAAGACCTTTGGAAAACACAGATATTTACACCGCTATTCATAACAATAGCAAAATTACACTTATGAAGTAGCAATGAAAATAATTTTATGGTTGAGGTTCAGCACAAACATGAGAAACTGCATTACAGGGTCACAGCATTAGGAAGGTTGAGAACCTGTGTTAAATGAAATAAGCCTGATGGAGAAACACTACCGCTGCATGATCTCACTCACCCTGGCAAACCAACTGAACTGGGTTTGCTATAGGTGGGGATGAGGTGGGTATGGGAGATGTGGGCCAGTACTATAAGGTTCAATTACACAAGCTGCCAGCTCTGCAGACCAAACATATACCATTGTGAACACTGTAATGTACTGTACCATACACCCAAGGTTTATTAATAAAGCAGAACTTGTTTGAATCTTTATTTTTTTATTTAAGAAGGTTTTGTCCATATCTACCCTTCCTTCCCTTCTCCCAGTCCCTCCCAGTCCTCCCTCAGCCTCCCCTCCACCCCCCATTACTCCTCAGTGAGGGCATGTAATCTCAAAGTGAGTCAGTTCAGTCTGGCATATCCAGCTGAGGGAGGTCCGAATCTCTCATCCCAGTATCAAGGCTGACTAAGGTGTTCTTCTGTAGGGAATAGGCTCTGAGAAGCCAGTTCATACACCAGGAATAAACTTTGTTCATACTTCAAGAGGCTCCACAAACTGCCCACACCATTCAGCTGTCATCTGCATTTGGAGGGTTTAGTTCCTTTCCATGAAGGTTCCTCAGCTGTCATTTCAGAGTCAGTGAGCTCCCAATAGCTCCAGTCAGCTGTCTGTGGGTCTCCTCCTCATGATCCTGGTCCCTTTGCTCATATACTCTCTTCTCCCTCTCGTTGGCTGGACTGAGAGCCTGACTGGTGCTTAGCTATGAATCTCTGCTTTTGCCTCCATCAGTTGCTGCATGATTGGCAGTTATGGTGGTCATTCAGGTACCCTTTCCAGACTACTGCTTGGAGTCCTAGCTGAGGACATCTTGTGGGTTCTTGGATGTTTCCCTAGCATCAGGTTTCTGTCTAGCCCCACAATGGCTCCCTCTATCATTGCTCCTCCCATTATTTTCTTATGATCTCTTTCCACCTCCCCTTGTTTCACCCCCCCCCGGTATGATCCCAATTTACTCAGGAGTTCTTCTCTATTTCCCTTTCCCAGGGGGATCCATAGAAGTCTCTTTTAAGTTCCTCCTGTTACCTAGTTGCTTGGGAGTTTGTGGACTGTAGCCTGGTTATCTTTTGCTTTACATCTAAAATCCACTTATGAATGAGTACATACCAAGTCTATCTTTCTGGGGCTGTGTTACTTCACTCAGGATGATACTCTCCAGATCCATCCATTTGCCTGCAAATTTCAAGATGTCATTTTTTTTTTCCTGTTGAGTAGTACTTCATTGTATAAATGTACCACAATTTTTTAATCCATTCTTTAGTTGAAGGGCATCTAAGTTATTTCCAGGCTCTGGCTATTATGGATAATGCTGCTATGAACATAGTGGAGCTAATGCCCTTAAGGTAAGAATGTGCATCCTTTGGGTATATGCCCAATAATGCTATTGCTGTATCATTGGGGAGATTCTCAGTTTTCTGAGGAAACACTATACTGATTTCCAAAGTAGTTGAACAAATTTACATTCCCACCAGCATTGGAGAAGTGTTCCCCTTGCTCCACATCCTCTCCAGCATAGGCTGTCATCTGTGTTTTTGATCTTAGCTATTCTGACAGGCGTAAGATAGTATCTTAGAGTTGTTTTGATTTGCAGTTCAATAAAATGGATCTTATGTGTTCTTCACCCATATACATACACACATGCATGCATGCACACACAATGGCAATTGTGTGAGGTACTGGATATAGTAATTAGAAATTCTGGTGACCTTTTCACACTATGCATACCAAATCATCAAGTTGTATATTTTACATACGTGTAATTTTAACTCTCAAAAGACAAAATGCTAATTTTATAATCAAATTTATTTACTATTAAAAACATAATGTAAAGAACAAACACCTAAATTTTATAAAAGCAAATATTTCTTTGTGTAGTGGGATTATGGTATGTTGTAAATATTTGTTCCACCTACTAGTTTAATAAAAAGTTCTGATTGGCTGAAGGCAGACAGTAAGTCTGGGTAGACCTACCAGACTGGGAAAATGTCATAGCAGAGCAGACACACCTGAGACACAGACGCCACAGAGCCATCAGAGAGACACCAAAGAAAGAAGCTGAAATGCTGCTCTGAGAAAAGATACCAAGCCGTATGTCTGAACAAGATGGGTTGAGTTTTGATGGAGGAGTTAGCAAGTTATATGCTTGGGCCTTAGGTCAATCAGTGTAAAAATAATACAAGCCTGTGTGTGATTCTGTGGGAATGTGTATGTTTCAGTGGAACTGTGGGTCTGAATGCTCAAGGCTAGGTCTGGGAAGTCCGGACCAGAAACCTTATACAACATCTTTGTAGTAATATTCTGCTAGTGCAATAACATCTATTTCTAGATACTTCTGATTTAATATTAATGAGAAAATGCAAAACTTTTCCTGCACATCTTTTCCTTAGAAGATCTTTAAAATACAGAAAAACTAGTGAATTCAGATGTTAATGTAGCTGGGTATAGTAGCACACACTTTTGATTCTAGCATTTGGGAAGCAGAGCAGATATATCTCTGTGAGTTCAAGCCTATCCTGGTCTACTTAATGAATTGTAGGACAGCCAAACCTACATAGTGATACCTGTGTTGTAAAAACAAAACCAAAAGATGTTAATATAGTTTTAAAAATGTGTATTTATTTTAATTTTATGCATTTGAATGCTTTGCCTTCATTGGTGTAAACACACGTGTTACAGATAGTTGTGAGCCACCAGGTGGGTGTTATGTGATGAAACAAGTTCCTCTATAGGAGCAGCATGTTCTCTTAACCACTGAGTCATCTCTCCAGTTCCTGTGAATGCCATTTGACACAGAATAATACCTTTTGATGATATCATATAGTTGGCATTATGAGTGGCTCTCAAATAATGCCATAAACAAGGATCTCCCAGAGGCAGGGGTTTAAAGATAACTGTCAAATGGCTAAATGTCTAGGAGAAAATAAAGCCTCAAGATTGCAGTACTGGCTACTTTTAAGGGTGTAAGATCTTTCACCAAAGCAAATTTCAACCTGACAATATGACATCAACTGCCTGACAAATTCCTGAGATTTTAGCAACATATTTTTGAAAGAGGTTATCTACCAGTTCCATAAACTACTTTCCAGAGTTCTTGCTAATTCTAATATTTCTGGACTCTAGCATCAACATAGGTTTTGACTTAGCAAATGTAGAGTGAGGATAGACAATTTATTTTTTTCAGGAACCACTGGCATGCTGTCTAGGGACAGCAGCATTTGCCAGTATCTTTGGTGGAATCCTTGTTGATTGCTAGCAAATGGTTTAGACTTCAGTGCATAAATGTCGAGACAAGCTAGGTCAAGCATAGTTGAGTAGATCATCTTTAGTGGGACTTCTCAAACTTTAATATGTATTGCAAAGCGAATGAGATCAATTGTCCCATTCCAGGTGGAACAGCAAATTGTCCTGTTAATGCTCAAGCCTGAAAGATGAAGTTGTGTCATATCTGCACATAATCTAAGCATATTCTTTTCATACTAAATCATGTTTATATGACATAACACCTTACCCAGTATACGTACGACACAGAGTTACTATAGTGTTTTAAAAATAATGCAAGGAAATGTTCCACACATGTTCAGGGCAGACACAGTATTTTTTACATTTCAATTCTCAGTTGGTTGAATCCATGGACATAGAGCATAGAATGCATCACATTTTAAAAACATATTTGTTCTTAGAACTTTTTTTAAATATATGCTCTTAACAGTAATAACCTTAAATATTTGCACTTATTCTGTGGAATTGAAGAGTAGCCCTCTGTGGCATTAGATTTCCTGAAGAAGTGCATCTCTATGATACTAGTGTCTTAGTCAGAGTTTTTATTGCAGTGATAAAATACTATGACCAAAAGCAACTTGGGGAGGGAAGGATTTATTTTAGCATAGAGATTCACATCACAGTCCATTACTAAAGAGAATTGGGGCAGCGACCTAGAAGCTGGAGCTGATGAAGAGGCATGGAGGGGTGCTGCTCACTGGCTTTCTCTCCATGCCTTGCTCAGCCTTATATCAACCAGGAGCATCTGCCTAGAAATGGTAGCCCTGCTCACAGTGACCTGGGCCCTCTCCACCAGGCTAGTCTGGTGGTAGCATTTTTCTCAATTGAGGCTCCTTCTTCCAACATGTCTTTAACTTGTGTTGACATAAAACCAGCCAGAACATCTGGGCAAGAGGTAAACACTGTACCTCAGACCTTCCAGAAGAAAGGTTAATCTTAGTGGGCAGGAAATACAGCCTTTTATTTGAACACAACCTCTACCACCTCTGTCAAGACCAAACTGAGGCCAGGGAATAGGTCGTTGTCTCCTTAGCATTCCTGAAACATACAGCCAGGAGGAATCTGAGTCTTTCTATTTCCAAATTTTAGAGTAAGAAAGAGCCTTTGAGATTATACCCTGAGAATTTCACAGCTGGAAGAGATCTAAAGAGGTCACCTGGTCAAATTTCTTTCCTTTCAGCAGAGAAGAAAATCAAGCCCACAGAGCCTAGGTTCCAGAGCCAGAGGGCCTCAGACTTCTAGCATGGTGCTTTTCGCAGTATTAAAATTTCTTCTCTTCTTGGAAAAAAATTCAAGAGTCCAGCTGCCTTTGATGCCCCTAAGCGAACAGTCAGAGGCCCAGAAGTCCAAATGTCCTAGTCAGACCCATTTCAGAATAATCCTCTTAAATTAAACTGTATATCTGCATCCTTTGAAATTCTGATTAGCCCAGGGTGTTTGATTCCGATAACCCATTAGGGAGGGAATTATGCTCTGAGGTTCAGCTGGTGCCAGAAGCCAAGCTGGCAGCTTATTACCAGTCCCCCGTCTCCATTTTATCCACAAAACAGTTAGGAACAAAAACTTGGGGCTCCCAGGGAGGTGGGAAAACACAACACAAAGTTGGCATAAACAGCTCTGCTTCTATAAGGGCATCAATAATAATTTACAGTGTTGCTCCATTGCAGTCAAGTGTAAACAAATGGAGTAAAATGGTGGTGTGTGACAATGGTAGGTTCAATAAGGATGTCAAAGACAATTATTTTTGTACTTTTAGAGCAGCGCTGTTTAATTTTCAGCATAGACCCATCCTTTCATGGAAACATGAAGTAGAATCACTTATTCATCTACTTCTTCTCAATACCCATGGTTGGGTAACAGCAACAGGTGGTGTATTGAGTATGATGAATGTGTTGAGATGGCAGCCTAGTCAAATCAGCAACAAATCTAAAGGCTCTACACCTTTTTCAACGAGACATTTCTATCAACTATATTTTAGCTAACTCTTCACTCTGTTACGTTAAGATTTAATATGGAGTTGCTAGTACTCATATCTGGGTGATATAAGATGAGGAAAAGCATCACAAATGAAGTTAATACTCATATGTAGAAGACATAGATAGGAACCACACTAGTAAAAATTCATAAAACAGCCATTTGTGATAAGTACCCAGGAAAGAAGGCATCTAGTGCAGTGTATATGCCAGGCCAGGGGTTCTCATACTTCGTGTGTATGGAAGGATCACATTTCTCCAGCACTGCTGCACAGCTTGGATTTCATGTATGAGTTTGGTAACACCTGAACTATTCAGTCTATCCGACAAGAGGAGTCTATTAGTTAGTGTTTGGGAGGCATGAAACTGTTAAAACACGGTTATCTTTTCTAATCCTTATTTCTCAATTTTGGCATTGGTCTCATTGAGAACAGCTTATGGACCTGAATTTTGGGGAGCTCTAACCTAGATTGTTAAATTAAGAAAGCCTTCCTGAAGAAAGTGCTTTTTGTAGTCTGTGATTTGAAGACAAAAAGGCAACATCAACATGGGAAGGAGAATTCAAGTAAAACAGAGTAGAGAAAAAGGTGGGTGTGGCTGTTCAGAAGAAGGTGGGCGTGGCTGTACAGGAGAAGGCGGGCATGGCTGCACAGAAGGTGGGTGTGGCTGTACAGAAGAAGGTGGGCGTGGCTGCACAGGAGAAGGTGGGCGCGGCTGCACAGGAGAAGGTGGGCATGGCTGGGGTGTGGGAAGAGTGGGCACAGACTCCAGATGAGGAGGCTGGGCAATGTCGGTATTATCTCATGCCTTCTTCATGGTAAGGGGCAGCTCTTGGCAGGATATAAACAGTGCAGTCAAGGTGTTCAGATCCTTTGGGAGAGGAACAAGGCACTGGGGTAGGTTAGTTTGTGGAGGCTAGTACAGCACAGGGTGGGTGGCTGTGGCCAACAGAAATTTTTCTCACTGTTTAGAGGCTGAGAAGGTCAAATTCAGGCTGCCAGCGAATTTGGTGTCTAGAGGCTAGATGGATGCTTCTCACTCAAGTGTCAAGGGCTCTCTTTGAAGCTTCTTTGGTAAGGGCACTGATCCCAGTGCAGGGGACTCCATTCTTGTCTCTTAATCAGGCTACTAAGTCCCAACTTTTGAGTGTCATCTTGCAGATCAAGATGTCAAAATACAGCTTCTTTCTTCCTTCCTTCCTTCCTTTCTTTCTTACCTTCCCTCCCCCTCCTCCCCTCTTCTCCTCTCCTGTCCTTTCCCCTTCCATTCTCCCTCCCTCCCTCCCTCCCTCCCTCCCTTCTTCCCTCCCTCTCTTCTTTCTTTTTTCTTCTCTCTCTGTCTCTCTGTCTCTTTCTGTCTCTCTCTGTGTGTGTGTGTTTGTGTGTGTGTGAGAGAGACAGAAACAGAGAGAGACAGAGAGAGAGAATTCAGGCTATATCATGGGTAAACAAGTGAGATCCAGGAAACTAGTTAACAACCAGAAATGAGGCAACTCAAGCCGTACAGTACCTGTGGCGAAAGGGAAAGAAGTGAAAGATTCAGGGAGAGATGCAGGAATTCTGTAAGAGTGGAGATGAGGATGAAGGGTCAGAGAGGAGCAAAAGCTCTCTAGGCGCCTCACTAACCGCGCCAGTCTTACTCTAAGGCGGACAAAGAGCACCTCTTTGCTCAGGACCGAAGGACTTCTTCCTCCAGGGAAGTTTCTGTGCATTTCCAAATCCTTCAGAGCTTTGGCCAAGATTTTTACATGTGCTTTTACACCTGCCTTTTGTCTTCATTTAATGTTCCATCTATGGAACCAAATGAGTGCTAATTCTCTTCCAAGGTGTTTCCTCATCTTGCTCCCCCTCTTAGAACCCTAGTTCCAGAAGGTATTGGTACCTATTAGCTAAGAAGGGGTACTCGTTCATAAATATACATCTTCCTTTTTCAAGAGGAGATGGTAAACACAATGCTACGAAACTTATGCTGCCCCCCTTTTAAATTTAATTTTATTTTTGCAAAGGCTAGAATCTTATGGACTATTCTATGAAACAGAATGCTACATGGAAGCTGGGATAGTCTCATCCTTAGCACTTGGCTTTTGTTTTGTTTGGGATATAATGAGACAGAAGGAGTCTTGTTTTACTCACATGATACATCTGGTACTATGCCATAGGCACCATTATTGAAGTGTAGAACAGGACTTCAGGCCTGCCTGGTCTTGCAGTTTTAGTTGTTGACAGCCAGCTTTAAGGATCTGTCTGTAGCAGCACCCTGGGTGTGTGCCTTGAGGCAGACTAACCTATGCAGATATTAAATGAAAAAGGAAGAATATGGAATTCTGTCTTCATGGTCTCTGTGGCATTCATGTAAGGACAGTAAATTTCCCATTTGCACTGAGCAGAAAGAAGTGCTATTTAAAAATGTTGTTTCTGTCTTCTGAGCCAAACTTGCTCCATCCTCTTCCTGGCCTTAGAGGTACACTAAGAGGCCAGCAGAAAAAAACAACAACAACAAAAATTTGTTCTTCCTTGATAAGCAGGGGCTATTCCTTACCAGGGTTTCTGGATTATTGAGTAAGGATGCTGGAATTCACCCACCTCCGCTGGAGACAAAACTGAAACTCAGGCCCCGTAGAACTGAGTATGACTGGAGATTCTCCTTGACACTGGTGTTGACTGTGTGGCCCACACTTTGAGCAATAAAGGTAGTTCATCGATTTTCAGATTTCAGCATGGCTGGGAATGCCCACACCCAGTTCCTACACAACTGTATCTCTAGTAGATCTAATTTAGTAGATCTGCAGTGAGAAACAAAGCAAGCTTTTACCTCAGTTGGTATCCTCAAGAGCGTATGGGAGAAACTTCATCTCCCCTGAAACAGGTGTTTGGACCAGCATGGCTGCCCCTCATGGTGGATTCATGAAGACTGTTTGCATACCCTTGCTCTCTTTGCCTTCTGCCGGAGGATTACACAGCAGAAGGGGTCTCATTAGAAGCTGTTTGCTTTTAGATTTTCCAACTAGATTTCTGTTACTTGTAAATTACCATGCTTGTGGTATCCTGTTAGAGTAATAAAAATACTCCCATGTTTATTGCCTAAAATTAAGACAATTCTCTTAGGTAATTGCAGGACAATTTTCCAAATCAGAGAATTAACCTTGTTAGAGTTGAACAATCTAATCTACAGATTGCCTTTAAGTTTCCCTGATTGTCCTGGTCATTTTCTTTAAAGCTCATTTACTTTAAAACATTATTCAAGTGCAAGCTAAATGGTCCAGATGCTTAACTTTCCCAAGATAATAAGATATTAGGAGACAGTAAAATACAGCAACAATTTGGCTCTGAATTCTGAGTGAAATGTCTGAAGAAACTGAAATTACAATTTCTTGAAACCACAGTGCTAGCTTGTGTTGTGGTCCCACATATACATCCCATGTCTCATCTTCTCTCTTCCTGTCTTGTAGATTGGTTTGGCCTAACCTCGAGAGGCATGCATCAGAGGTTTCTTCAGGTCAGAGTTTTGTGGATCCTGAGGCACCATGTGCCTTACAGTTCCTGAGAAACCGAGGCATTCTTTCAGGCAGTGAAACATTCAGGATGCTTTGTGTTTCTCTGTATGATCCCTTGGAAGCCAAGGAAGCATGGGAACTTGATAGGACAATTGGTCTTAGCCATTAATCTTGTGTTCCCTGTAAAGTTTGCTAATATCATTGTATCCTAGCAACTACAACTGTATTGATTCTGGCAGTCATCACTATATTCTAGTTCTGATAACAGTATAAAAAGTTTGCTTGCTCTCGATAAAATTGTCACAGCCTCAGTCTTACTGTGGTCCCTTCAACTTGAACCTGGTTTAATTTCTAGTACCCTTGCCCTGGGAAATAAGCATGGGGTGCTTACATTCTCCTATACCTACAGTTGTGTCCTTGAAAACTGAGACTTCCAAAGCTGTGGCTTCATTTTGTCCATGGCTCCTTAGGTTCCCCCACGGAGTACTCTGTTTTGCCAGGAAGCACAGCCCAATTAGTTATTATCCTCACAATGCTGGCTGTCTATCCTTCCCTCAGACAATTGGATAAATGCTGGGTGTACATGCCAGGTGGGCTGGCAAGATATTTAAGCTTGTTAAACACAGAATAAAATTTTGCTTTCATAACTCTCACTTTAGTGTTGTTGAACTAGCCTGTGCCAAAGTCTATGACCATGCAGTGAAGGTGTTGGTTACTCGAGCTGTGAGTCAACATTACCAATGAAAACAGCAGCCAATGTCAACCCAACAACTTTTGGATTAGTTGTGACCCAAAGAAGATGCCTGTCTCCAAAAAGATGTTCTTTCTTTTGGCTCTGCAGAGAAGAAAGATGTCATCATTCATATGATGACCAGATGTCAGATATCTGACTTTACTCTGAAACTGGGATGTGGGCCAACAAAAGCACAGTGGGTATAAACAAAGACTCTGGTCTGCCTTCTAAAGTAAGCAGCACATAGTCCTTGCTCCTCCGTGCAACATAAAAGTATGGCTGAATCCCTAATGACCAGAAGTGTATCAGAATCCAGATAGATTTAGAAAAGTAGTTCAATTTATTTTACTACTAGAGTCTGGGGCCACATCTCACAGAATGGCACATAGGGGTAGATGAAAACTAGCTCATCTCATCAAGCATTCTGCTTAGGGGGACAGCAATGTGACTCAGGTCAGGAGGATGTTGTTTACATCTAAGGGAGTCTTAGAAACTCTGACTCTTCCAGAGCTCTTCCTATTTTCCTGAGCTGTACCTAAGTTATTGCCACAGTGGACAAGAGAGAACATAGTTGAATATGATGTGTTAGTGGCTTCCCGTTGCCTAAGTCACTCCTAGTGGGTGTTTAGATCCTCAAGTGTTCCATGAAAATATCAGTAACAACTGTGTTACTAATTAGTCATTGTGAAGAGTATGTGTGTAGGGTTGTGTGTGTTGGGGGAGGTGTGGGGGGCACAAAATTCAGGCTTGACTGTGAAGATCAAAAGATTCATGACCATATTTCTTATTCGAGGCAATATTTTTCTTTACAAGCTCTGTCTTGGTCAGAGTCCACTCTTGCTATTATGTCTGCGGTGCAGCCTCTCCTGTGCTGTATCTTTGCCTCCTCTTCCTCCTTCTCCTCCTCTTCCTCCTCCTCTTTCTTGTCTTTCTCCTTCTTCTCCTCCTCCTCTTCTTTTTAGATTTGCTTCCACCCCAGAATTTTTACACTGTTCCTTCTCTCTAGAACACTCCTCTCCCAGGGCGGGGATCTATGGATGCTTCCTTGCCCCTACCAAGCATCGGTTCTCAGTGCACCTTGCACATTGTAATCCCACCATTCATCTATTGCATTGTTTTTCTCCCCCTTTCTCTCCTTGGTGGGCAATGTATTTAGCTGTGATTTGTGGATAACATGTGAGTTCACAGGTGTCAAGCCTTTTGGTCTTTTTTTTTTTTTTTTTTTTTTGCTGAATCTTAACTGTTTTTGCTGAAACCTAGCAGTTCCCTGTGGGGAGGGAGTAAGAACAAGCAGGGCCAATGACAAAGTGTCTGGGAGTCAGGTGGAAGGCAAATGGCTAATTCCTTTATTCAGCAATGAGGAGAGCCTTAGATACCCTCCTCTTAGCAGCCAGGCTGCATCCCAATCTGATGACATTGCACGGCTATCCCTCATTGGCTGGGCGCTATCAGGACATCTGACAGTGGCTGTTGCTAGGCCCTCAGGCAGACTCCAGGTCGGCTCATAAGGAAATATGTTATGTACATGCCTTGGCAACTGGTTTGAGCCAATTTCCTTGACCTTATGGGCCTGTCTACTACAAATTACATCAGGACTTAACAATCAGGAACTACATTGGCATGTGCTCACTCAGTATTGTATCTATCAGTGCAATATAGTGGAGTTGATACGTACTTGCCTAGTATGTATAAAAGCCTAAGTTTGATCCTCAGCATTCTATAAATTGGGCATAGTGGTGACATCTGTAATTCCAGCACTGTGGAGGTGAGGCAGGAGGATCACAAGTTCAAGGCTATTCTCAATGTGTGTAGTTAGTTCAAGGCCAGCCTGGGGTATCTGATAGTTCAAGGCCAGCCTGAACTATTTTTTGAAGCAGTATCTGAAATCCTGCTTCAAAAAATATTGATGAATGGATGCATACATGTCATTTCTGTGTTCAATCTGATATTGGGTATTTAGCTGTTGGTACCAGGCATCAGAGTTAGCTTCCTTTGTGTGTAGAAAGGCTGCATCACACATACATAATGTAATGATTTTGCAGGGTTTTTTGTAGGAAATTTCCTCAATGAGCACTCTCATGGAAAGCTGGCTCTCAGCTTAGCAAAAGGATACTTAGAGCAGAAATCAATCAGTGCCAACTATGAAACAGGACATAGGACTCCATAGAAATTGAAAACCAAAGTATCGAAGTTCCAAGTAAGCAGGAGGTACTTCAGGAGATAGATTGTAGTCTTCAGAAACATGTCTTAGAGGGGATGGCTTTAGGGGAAGGTTCCTTTTTTCAAGATGAGGCTCAGCCTTGCAGCTCAAGAACGTTAGTCTTGTTAGTCTGGAGAAGGCTGACTCATGCTGACAAGTTAGGCAGAGACTAAAGAGCATTCTAGAACAGGAGATATCAAGTACAGAATGAGAAATGAGCAGAGGCTGGTTCAGAGACTGGAACTCCCACTTGCTGGAACAGTATCTGTTCTCCCTATTGGCAGTTGGGACACATGTGACATTCAGATTTTGTGGCTGAGGGTAGAATATAGTCATGTGAATTCTTAAACACTTCGAGTTGGACCAACACCTCACTGAAGAGGAGATGACAGTTGGCCATGCCAACTGTTTGTTTATTGTGTGTAATATATATGTCACACATATGTGTGTATATGTGATTATCCATATATGGATATGTATATGAAGGCCAGAAGGCTATGTTAGGTATTGTCTTAGTTAGGGTTTCTATTGCTGTGATGAAACATCATGACTAAAAAGCAAGTTGGGGAGGAAAGTGTTTACTCAGCTTACATTTACACATTGCTGTTTATCAGTGAAGGAAATCAGGGCAGGAATTCAAACAGTGAAAGTTAGGATAGAAACTCATGACGGACAGAAACCTACGGGGCAGGAGCTGATGTAGAGGCCGTGGAGGGGTGTTGCTTACTGGCTTGCCTTCCCTGGCTATAAAACCCAGGACTAGCAGCCCAGGAATGACACCACCCACCATGGCCTGGACCCTCCCCCATGATCACTAATAACAACAATGCCTTATAGCTGGATCTCAGGGAGGCATTTCCTCAACTGAGGCTGCTTCCTCTCTGATGACTCTAGCTTGTGTCAAGTTGACACACACAACCAGCCAGGACAGGCCTTTAACTTGATCTCCACCATATTTTATGGGACAGAATCCCTTGCTGAACCTGGAGCTCACTGATTTAGCTAGACTAGCTGACCAGTGAGTGCCCCAGGGATCCTCTTCCGTGCAGGGACTACAGAAGCATGTCACTATTCCTGGCTTTTTATGTGGGTGCTAGAGATATGAATGTAGGTCTCCTTTCTGTATAGCAAGCACTTTGTTTACTAACTTCCAAAGCCGTTCTTTTTGTTTGGTGGTCAGTCAGTTAGTAGCAGCATCACAGAGCTGAGTCTTGTTTGCTCCTGATCTGTTTTTCCCTTTACGGTGACTAAGAGCCCATCTCTAACACATCTGCTGACTTGGTGATTTAGGAGCAGCAACTTTACAGCTTATCTTTTGAACTGACTTTCCCCTCAAAGCTTCCACGTACTTCCTAAGGTTTCTAGTTAATTGAAATAAAGACATTGTCCCCTTTGCCCCCCCCACCGTGTCATCTCAATATCAAACAATGATTCTGAAAAACAGCATGACTTCCTTTACCATTGTGTGTGTGTGTGACTGCAGAATGTGACATCTCGAATGTATGCCTACTCAGGGAACTATTAAGATACATTGTTCTTTCTGTAGCCAATGCCTGGGCACAGACGGTGTGGAGCCAGGTTATTACATGCCTAGAATTTTATTGAACAGACATCTAGTGGAGCTGATGCAAAAAACTGTCGCTCTGAATTCTGCATTCTTGAGGGCTGGCAGATTCAGTGCCAACAGGGACCTCTAGTGTCCTAAGAAAGCAGACATAGAAATGCTGACATTCTCAAAGGCCTGATCTCATTTTCCACGTGTCAGACAGGAGTGAGACATTCTTCACAGACTGTCATTCCTTACACATATGAACGAGGCTCTGACTCCTTTGGGGTTCTCTCTCTGCATTTTCTGCTTCACAAGCTTTCAATGGAACGTTGAGGACTGTGAGCTGTAGCCTATGACAATAAATGTCACTTCATCAGCACCCAGCACTGGGGCTGCTCTTATCACTAGTGACGGTCCTGGTAGTTTTCTCTATGAATTTTAGAAAAGGAATCTGAGACATCAGGAGGTTAAATACCCAAATCCAGGTAACTACAAGGTGGAGAGATCTGACCAACTTTGATCCCACATCTCTAGTTGTAAATCCTTCATTTTTAACCATGAGACTTTGTGGCATAAATCTGAAAGGCCTACTGCAAGCTACCTTTGCTTCTTATTTTTCCTCTTTTCCTCCCTCCCTTCCTTCCTTTCTTCCCTCCTTCCTTCCTTCCTCCTTTTCTTCCTTCTTTCTTTATCTTTCCTTCCCTCCATCCTTTCTTTTCTTCCATCCTTTTTCCCTTCCTTCTTTCTCTCTCTTCTTTTTCTTTTCAGGCTGCTGGAGTTCAGGATCCCCAACCCTAACCATGACTCCTTGGCACTTGGAAAGCAGCAGGAACCCAACAGACCCTGTCTCTAGGCTCCCTTCTTCCCTGCAGCAAGTGCTACAACCATCAAGGGAAAAACTACCTTCTTCTACCTTCTACCCAGTGGGAAAAGAAGCTCTTCATCTTTGAAGACACAAGGACACAAATTTCAGCCCACATAGCAGGCTCTGCTGGGTCCTACCCCAGTTTCTTACTGCTCAGTAAGTATGTTATTGAAGTACTTATCTAGCCATACCTTGCCGTGACTGTCTCCTTTATCAAAGTCAGTGTGAAGAAGATGCGAACTTGGGACTGCATTGTTAATGTGTTTGCTTTACAAGCATGAATACATGGGTTTCATCTCTAGAACCCAAGTTTAGAACAAAACCATAGGGCTGGGCATGGGAATGTATACTCTTAATTCCAGTGCTGGAGAATTATAGACAGGCTGGTCCTCAGGGTCCATGGTCAGCCAAGCTAGCCTACTTGGGCATTTCAGGTCAGTGAGAGAACCTATCAACTAAAACCCAAATCAAACAAACCATGGGTTTTCCTCTGGCTACACACACACACACACACACAGACACACACACACACACACACACACACACAGAGAGAGAGAGAGAGAGAGAGAGAGAGAGAGAGAGAGGTATCTCATTTGCCTTCTTTGGGCTTGTTAATCTATCTTTGCTCTAGAACCTAGGTCATGAACCTGGCAATAGATGAGGGGAGAAACCTTTCCCTCTTCTGTACATTTCTCTCTTTATCCTCCCCAGCCAGCAGATGTATCTGTTTTTCATCAGGAGCTTTGTGGTGGCATGTGCCACGGGAGTGGATTTCTTCTTGTCAGGCTTACACTCTTAATGGTATTTTGACAACCAGGAGGACTTGGTGTGTTCCGTCCTGACAGCGCTAAATGATCTTCGGCATGAAGTCAAAGCAGATATTTCACATGTCACCTGTGGGTAATGGCTTTTACTGGGTGGTATCCAACCCAGGGAACTGATGCCATTTTTTCCCTTCAGATGAAAATTGTTACTTGGTTTCGCTTTCTTTTTTTTTTTTTTTTTTTTTTTTTCCCCAATCTTAAATTATTCTGTCTGAGGCTCTCCAAGTCAGCTGCACAGGCGAACTTGACACGTGGAGGTTAAGCGAGTCGTCTGGTCCAAGTGGAACGTTCAGAAGCCTTTTATCTTACAAGAGCATCTGCAGATCATGGCTTTCCAGCCGTAAACAGGCTTTTGGTTTCTTTGAGATTTTATGCTTTGTTTTTGTTTCAGTTTTGAACTGGACCCAGGAGGGAATTCTTCAGGTCTTTCAGTAAAAATGTATGATTAGGCCATATGGGGGCAGGCAGGCTATGGCAAATGGCTGAAGGAATGTTCTACAGACATCTTTTCCTTGATGTGTAAACAACCCTGTCTACTCATAGCTCTCAATTGGGAAATGTCTCTCCCTTCTTTGGTGGGGCTGCCGAGTTCATTGTTATGTACTGGACTGACATGTTCTACCCTACCCACATAGTGATGTGTCCTGAGGTGGGCCTGTAGCTCATGCATAGCCATTCAGGCACCCTTTGGAGGCATTAATAATGGTCTCAGTGAGAGGACCCGTCTTTTAGTTGTGCATGGCTATATCTTCTGGGTCATGCAGTTTGCATCTTTGGGTGTTCAGTTGCATGTGTTTGACAAAGAGTCATCCCAGCTGGGATTGGTGAATGTTTACACAGATGGAGATGGTCACTAGTCACAAGACCTTTGAGGATCCAGCAGCTCTCTCCCACCTGTTGTGGTTGACCTGGGGAGAGCCTGGGGCATACAGGGGCTGGTGGCAATAGTGAAGGAGTATCCACATTTACTTGACTACAGAGAAGCTTTCCTTCCTGCTGGATTAAAGCTTTCCAGGTGCTCTCTTTTGGAGTAGAACACCAATATCCTTGTAAGTAACCCTTGATCTATGCTCTGTAAATAAACCAATAAACTCATTGGTTCCCCAGAGTGAATGTTGGTGGGACTGTGCCTTGGTTTGTTATTTTGTGTATTGGGACCATAGGAGGAGGGGTAGATGTTGTTTATCTCTCCCCCAAGGAAAGAATTTTAACAACACAAGATTAAGATTCACTTAAATTGGCAGCCCCACTGCCCAGCCACTGTGTTGCCCTTGGTGCAGACTTGTTTAGTGAGGAGGGAGGCAGGACCTGAGGATGATCGGAGTTGGATCAATTGTATTCTCTATGACATCATCAAAGCCTCTGGATCCAGACACATCTCAGCTTGAGAAGCCTCCTCCTTCACTTTTTAGTCGAGAACCAGCATATTTCTGTTTGCCTCAGAGTAACATAAGTAGAGTTTTTAATCACAGGAAACCCAAAGTGCCCTGAGTTAACACAATGACATATACAGCAATTTCCAGTAGCTCTCAACTGATACCTTTCTCTGTCTATTGAATCTCCAAATGGCTTCAGTTCAATTAATACTTATGCCAAAGTGGCAGATTTGAGGGTGTCTCGTTTTATTCATCATTTCATCAAAACGAGGGTGCAGGAGAAATGAGGAAGGGGAGAGAGAGATATGCTCAACATTAAACCTGCACAAAAATTTAGAGTATATTAACAGTCTAGATAAAAAACAAAATTTGTTGAATTTCACCAGCTGTTTCTTAAATAATTATTAGAATATTTTTGGTAACAGCTATAGCTTCAGGAGAAATATGATGTTACTTAATCTTTCTTTAATAAGAGAGATAGTTGCATTATATACTTAATATAATGTAGACATGTCTTCTTCCTGAGTGTCCCTTAATTATGCCAGCTTTAATGGTCATGCCAATCATCAATACACAGATTCTGTTGTTCATATAAAGGAAGAACAGACATTGCCTAGCTATTCATTCTCTGTGGAATTCTTAGATTCAGGCATAAGTGGGGTATATGTGGTATGTTATTTCTTTCCAAGATTTCTGCTTTTTGGCTTATTGTTGTGTAGGCTCAGGTAATTTTCTTTCCTGAAGCTTAAATAAAATTACTTTATTTTCATCTTTCTCAAATGCATCTGATAGAAAGCATTTGTGGCAAGCAGATCTCTGTGAGTTCAAGGCCAGCCTGGTCTACAAAGTGAGTTCCAAGACAGACAGAACGGTTACACAGAGAAATTGTCTTGAAAACTAAAAGAGAAAGAAAGCATTTGTGTGTAACTAATTTTATAAATACAGATTTGAAAAAACAAGGGATTTTATTCCTGATGAGCGCAGCAGTCTTTAGACATAGAGTTTACCCTCATTGATTTCTTGTGGAGACAGCCTCAGCTCTCCATTAGTGATGATATCTCTTGAGCCCTCTTCTCCCAGGCCTCTAGATCTCATTTTTTTTTTAAGACAAGGTTTCTCTATGTAGTCTTGGTTGTCCTGGAACTCTCTCTACAGAGAGAGTTCTAGTCTGTAGACTAGGCTGGCCTCGAACTTAGATATATTCCCAATTCTGTCTCTATGTGCTAGGATTAAAAGTGTGTGACATCACCATCTGGCTCTGGTCTCCTTCTAAAAAATACCTCAGAACTTAATTTTCTAACAGCCAATAGGCTTTTAAATGCCTTTTGGAAAATAAAGCACAGTCTATTCTTAAGAGAAATTTAACCAACAGCTTTTAAAATAAAATCTCGTTACCCCCTTGCTACTTGAAGTCTATGACATATTCAGATTTTAGTATTGATCAGCATTATTTTTACAATATTGCCAAAATAAATGATATTGAAACTCATTAAGGAGCTACAACTCCACAAGAGCCTAGAAATATATTCTTTTTACATTCTAGGGAAGGCTGTTTATTTCTATTGCAGTCTTGAGAGGAGAATAACATATGCTCATCATTCTTCTCTTTAAAAAATGTTTAGGGATGTGGTGGCACATACTTTTAATCCTGGCACTTAGGACATAGAGTCAAATGAATTTCTGTGACTTTGAGGCCAGCTTGGTTTACACCACAAACTCTAAACCAGCCAGCGTTCCATTGTAAAGTCCTAAGATGCTTGTATTTCCAGGACATTGTGTGCTAAGTAGAGATGAATATTAAAATTGCATTTATAACCCTGAGGGTATATTCAACATGTGCAAAAGCAGGGAATTTGGAAGGAGCTGAACTATCCACTCAGCTTCTCGCCTTTGCTATAGCCAGAGACTTTTCCTCAGAGACAAAACTGGAGAGCTCAGTCTGAGGAGAAACTGTTTCCAGCTTGGGGCTATGCATGATCATTCTTGGATTCCTACCATAGTGCAAGGCTAAGATGCCCCTCTTCATATTTACTTCATAAATGAGAGTTGGTGAGTCCCTGGGATGGAGTTTTTCAGCAAGTCCATAGTCTTTAAAACATCTCTGATCATTTAATCCAGTGATTCTCGACCTGTGGGTCACAACCCCTTGGGGTTGAATGACTCTTTCAAAGGGGTCACATATCAGATGTCATGTACATCACATACTTATTTTATGCTTCATAACAGCAGCAAACTTACAGTTATGAAGTAGCAATGAAATAATTTAATGGTTGGAGGTTACCACAGCATGAAGAACTGTATTAAAGGGTCATAGCCCTAGGAAAGTTGAGAATCACTGTTTTCTCTCTCATAGCATAGGACAATGTACCTTTCTCATTAACAAAATTTGCTAAAAAAAATTCCCAGGTAGGTCAGTTTAGAGACAAAGGCTTGTCATCATGGGAGCTTTCCCTAAGGTGCACATCTGCTGATGGATGAGAACTGAAATGGTCTTATGATGCTGGTGTGTGAGGCCTATTATCTCCATGTGGTGCACCAGCTGGTCTGCTTCAGCTCATCATGTGACTTCATTTAGTGATGCCATCAGATGTCCGGGGTGCCTTCAGGGAGTCATAGGCCTGGACCAAACCACTGATAACCAGCTTTTGTTTTGCTTTTCTGTTCTCTGTCAGCAGCTAAGACACACATTTACTTAGCATTATTTTTCTATCTAGTTGTTTCCTAGTTGATGGGCTGTGAATGTAAGATAGTTATCTACATGCTATGAGCCCTGATGTCTCTGAGATCCCACCATCTGCATGAGTAGGAACATAGCACCCCAGAAAGTGTCCCTGGTCACCTCCAAAAGTTTACCACAAGGGTGTTATAAGTGCCTCCACATGCCTGCAGAGCAGGACATCATTGGCAGCCTCCCATGCTCCTTCTATCTCTCTCCAGCTCTCTACCATCAGATGTTTGATAGTAATAAATACAGTATGTCTATGGAATAGTGAGCATGAGCTGAGTATTATTACACCAGCCACTTCTATATTAAAATAATTAATCCTCATGGTAGTACTCTTAGGCAGGAACTGTTTGAAAGTAAGAAAACCTCAGCAAAAAAAGGTAGAGTTCTTGCCCTTAACCATTTTCTTCTATGCTTGTAGTTCTCATGTTTTGTTGCTAGTTTGAACATGGGCTTTGACACAAATAAAGCTCAAGTTCAAATTCCAGCTCACCCATTTCTTTGTTGTATAACTCTAGAGAGCAAATAAACATCTCTGGCCCTCATTATCCTCATCTCTAAAGGGAGAAAACATTGATTCTGTTGTGATTGTGAAGTTGAATAGTGCACGGAGCATCATGGGTAGAGAACCTGCCATTTTGAGTGTGATGAACGCTAGCTCATACTATAACAGCAATGCTAATCTGTAACATTTCTTTTGCAGACTAGCAGAACAAGCCTTGGAGAAGGAGAAATCTTGCCTACAATTAAATGACCTTAAGAGACAGGCTTTGAGGCTCTGCCCAGCTCAGCATGTCACTGACCATGATGACGTCATCAGCGTTAAGAGGCCATGTGGTTGGATCAAGAGCCCACTGATCATAGTCACAATGTCTTCTGTTGACAACTATGTGTGAGACTTTCTAGATGAGCATACTGAAATGATGTGAGACAAGTGTGCTGAGCAGAGATCAGTCATGTGACTCTGAGTGTAAGTCCTTCATAGTCTCAAGCCTTTCTTTGCCCAATGTTGAAATCTATATTTCAGTTCTTGCTGAATAATTTTTATTCTCTTTAATTGATGACCTTATGTGTAACACAAGATCATGTAAATGAGGGTAGTTATGAAAGGCAGGCTGCCTGCCATTCTATGGTGACATTGTGACCGTAATGGAAACCACATGCTCCATGGTTTTTTTTTTTTTAAAGACTAGTTAGAATTAGCAGGTCAGTCTCATTTTTATGTAGATATAGCTATTCCAGCTCCCTTTTCTAGTGTGTAGAGTGAAAACCCAGACAGACATGACCAGTGTTTGCCATATGCTCTTCTGGCTTCCCTGTGGAATACGCGTTTGTTTGCCAGAGTCCTTATGAAACAGGGGCATGGCTAACTGAGGATCTTGCTTTCAAGAAGTGGTGAAGTGGTAATGAGAATAAATCATGAGAAAAGACTTGAGTTTGTCCTGGAGACCATGGAAGAGAGAAAACAGGGTATTTGGTTCATGTCTGATTACCTTGTGGAACTATTGATATTTTGCTGGCATAGTTTATGACTATAAATTTTGGTTTTATGAATGAAGGAACATTCATTTCTACCCTCTTTACCTCTTCTTTTGACTCTCACAGTCTTTGTGTTTCAGATAAAGACTTGGTTTCTTGGAGGAAAGGCTTCAGAACACTCTTTCTCACCTAAATTGTGCCTCTCCCCAGCCCAAGAATGCCCCTTCTCGCTCCATAGAGGGAAATCAAGGCAGATGAAAGGCAGGCCTTGAATCTGGTGATGATGTTGGAAGTGATGATCTCAATTCCAGGGGGAGTTCTCATATGCCCTAGGATTGATTAATTGTAACATTTCCTTTACTCACCAGGAGGAAGAAAATGAAAGGGATAAAGGATTTCTCAGTGAAGTTCCTTCCCCTCAGAAGGACAGAGACCCATCCATCTGTTGATGATCACGTGAGTTTATGCCAGGCTGGTGGAGCAATATCAAGAGCCCTCTGTTGATAGATAGCAGGGCTGCTGAGGCCATGCTTTGGCATTAAAAAAACAAAACCGAAATGACAGTATATTGTCAATGCCTTTCAGCCCAATAACTACAAAACAGAAACTGCTTCATCTCCCCTGCCATGATCATTTTGAGAACAGACTATGCTTAGCATTTCCTCTTGTCCCCTCCCCCGTTTAATCATCTTCAGGTAAGGAAACCAAATCTGATGATGCGAATACTAAGGATTTTGTGAGTGCTAAAAAAAGACCGTACAGCAGTGGTTCTCAACCTGTGGGTCGTGATTCCTTGGGGCTAGGGGGTTGAGCAGCCCTTTTGTAGGGGTCACATATATCAATTATTTACATTATGATTAATAACAGTAGCAAATTACAGTTGTAAAGTATCAATGAAAATAGTTCTATGATTGGGGGCTCACCATAACATGAAAAATTGTATGAAAGGGTCACAGCATTAGGAAGGTTGAGAACTATTGTCCTATAATTTGGAGACTGTAATTTACCTCTCAAATGGTCCACTGGAAGAGGCTCTAGCCTTACAACCCTTCACTCTTCCTCACTTGCTTATTCTCAGTTTGCTTTCTAGGGGTTGGAGCTGGGGCAGAAAGGGAAACAGAAGGAGCAATCTTGGTCTTTCTGGGCTCTTTTTGGGTCTTTCTCTTGGCTGACAGGCCTTGGGCTAGTCATGAAATCACTGCACTTTCCTACCATATGTCTGGGGCTTTCAGAAGTACTAGCTGCTGCTGAGGGCAATACACTCTGTCACTGACCTCTTGTGGTCCATGTCCCACCCATTATCCTCTGGAGTTGTGTTTCTAGAGCTTCTCCTACTGATTATCACTCTTGCTCTGGGCTGGGGACCTTTGGTGATGTTTCCTGAAACATCCCCATGGTAACTACCAGACTCTTGAGTGCTTCCGCACATCAGGATAATCTAGATGCTTCAGAAGTCTTATAGGGCAGAGCAAGGCTTGTTGCAGTATGATCCCTGCTGGTTCTTGCTCATCCATACCTACAATTCCTTAGGAACACACATCCTCTTCACTCAGGGGCAGGGAGTAATCTCTGTCCTCCGGAATCCCTTTAAGACACATTCTTGGGGATTTCCACTCTCCTCTGTGTCCTCATGTAACCTACTAGTTTGGGAACCGTTTGGTGAGTTTTGGTACCCACTCAGCAGATCCACTGTAGACTGTGGAGGAAAGTGTTAGTATTTTCACTTTGGGGGCTTCAGCCAAATTGCAGAGATAATTGAAAAAATCCCTTCCTACTTCACAGAAATTTGTAGGTTGCAAGTTCTTCTCAGCAGAAGAACTTTCTGTACTGAACACACTGTGAAATTTCTTCATGAGCCATTTTGAAAAGGGTTCCCAGCTCGTACTGTGTCTGGAACCATTGCGCGTTCTGCACAGCAAATGTGCGCCATTCTGCGTCGTCAATGGTTGTCTTTAGCAGTTGCTGCTAAACAGAAACTTAACTAACATGTCTCTGTCAGTAGAAAACCTGATATAGCCATCACTAAAATGTGTTTCTTCTTTGTAAAGCTTGACTCTGTGACTGTTTTAATTCTTTAAGATCCTCTGCTATTGTCATCATATGATATCACTGGCTAGGAGAACAGAACAGTACCAGTTAGGATTTCTACTGTTGTGTTAAAACACCATGACCAAAAGCAACTTGGAGAGGATGGGGTTTATTTCAGCTTACATCTCTCAACTCACACTCTGTCACTGAGAAATCAAGGCAGGGGCTATAACAAGGGCCACAGAGAAACAGTGCTGACTAGTTTTCTCCTGAAGACTTATTCAGCCTGCTTTCTTATACCATTCAGGGAACACTTGCCCTGGGGTAGCACTGCCTGCAATGGGATAGATCCTCCCTCATCAATCATTAATCAAGAAAATGCCGCATAGACTTGGCCCTAGGCCAACCCAATGGAGCATTTTCTCAATCTAGGCTTCCTCTTTCTAGATGACTCCACCTTGTGTCAAGTTGACATGAAAATCAACCACCACACAAAGCCGTCCCAAGGCCCTGATTACCCTGTTTCCAGAGTTCCTGCTCCTGGGCACTGTGTTCCCATACCACTGGGGTTGGACTACAGTGTGGGATGAAACTTGTTGTATTTGGTTTCTGACCTGGACTTTTGGGTCTAGAACAGAGGTTTGACTGGCAGTCCCACAGAACCATAGAATCACACTTATATTATTTTCATGCTGATTGACCTAGGCCCAGGCATATAACTCGCTAACTCCTTCATCTTAACTCAACCCATAATTCTTATGTTTTTCAGCCATGCAGTTCGGTACCTTTTCTCAGAGCAGCATTTCAGCTTCTTCCTCTGTGTCTGCTGCTGTCTCCTTGTCACGTTTCTGTCATATCCCTGTGGCATCTCTCCTCTGCTCTGAGATGTTCCCAGAGTTTTCTTAGTCTGGTATTCCCTCCCACACTTCCTGTCTGCCTTTGGCCAATCAACATTTTTATTAAACCACTAGGTGGGACAAATATCTACAATGGAACAGAATACGATCCCCTACAAAGACTCCTCTTCTGCTTACTGCCCAACAAAGCCTTTCGGAGTTTCCTTGGTCTAGGAAGTAGGGTGGCTTCTCAAAGTTAGGTTTGCAGGTCGTAAGTTAGATTCCCATCAGCTGGGGTGAGAAGAACTCATTCTAGATAGATGAGAGCATCTTCCCAAGATGAGAACCCTATGAGAATGGTCCCCTGGTCTGGATATTTCTACAGTCAGACCACCGAGAAAACTATAAGCAGAACACTGCCAGGATCTAAGGGTAGATTATCGAATCTACTTTTAAAAAGGAATAACTAGTTTTAAATACTTTACATTGGATTGGATTTTGTATATTGTTTACAAATTGTGAATATTGATATAAAGATGAGATCAATTTTGTTACCGTATTCCTACTCTTGTTCAAGGTATTGCACCTATACTTTTCATCTAACAATGTACTACAAATGCTAGTCCTTGAAAATTATTACCAACTAATCAGGATATAAAGAAATGTAAGTTAGTAGTTAGACATTACAATCAAACTTATAGTCATATTAGATATGTTTTCAAGGTCAAACAGAAATATATTTTAGATAGACAGGTCATCTTCTAACACTTCAGAAGTCTACAGAATATGGCATTTAAGATATTTTAATAATAAAGGTTATTTTATTTTTATGGCAATGAGACATGCCTGCTCCTGGCAGCATCAATCTTCATGGGTCACCATTCTCTGACCTTTATGGCTTGGCTCTGTCCTCTGATATTCCAGACTATTTTTATTAACTATACAATATATCACCACAGAGCACAATGAGTCTATAAGGGAGAATGTTGGGTCGGTGCTGCCTTGAATTAACCCCAGGTATTCAGATGAGGTCGACACACCTGAACTCCTTTAAATCAATAACTTGTAGAATGAAGGGGCTGCACCTGGCTAAAGTGTGGTCATGTCCACATCAACCTTTTGTGTGAGCCCAGGAGAAGGGAGATGCACCCTATCTGAGGTTTCTGGTAGTAAGTGTAGTGGAATGCTGGTGTTATCCAAGAAAGCGCTAATGACCTCAGTGAATCCCAGTGACCCAAGAAGGTTCAGCCCCTGATGGGGTATCTCCAGGATTGATTGAGATCTGGGAACACCGACCCTGTGTGCCCAGTTTGGTTCCTGCTCTCTCTGGGAGGAAGCTGAACATCCTGTGCGGAAGTTTCAAATCTCCTACAATTGCTTTGTATCTGGAAGTCCTTGTTCAACCCCCTAATGAATATTAATCTTTCTATAGTATATTGTATTTTAATAATTCTGGCTGTAAGTAAGCAGTGAGGAAGAGGCGGGGCTTATGTCATAGCAGAAATGAGAATTGTTGTTCAGAAGCAAGTGGCCCTCACAGAAGGATTGAGAAATAATTCTTTTCTCAGTACATTCTTATAGGATCCCACCTGAGTCAGAAGAGGAGGAGGGAGGGAGCACTCTCCTTTGTTTGGTCTAGCTCCTCTTTTACTGGCATCTGATACAGCAGGTCAGAACAAGATTTGGCAGTCTGGAAGCAAAAGGCTTGCTGGGTCAGCAAAGGCAGGAACAAGTCATCCAACAAGGTTTGCCAGAGCCCTGGCTGGACCGCCATAGTTGGCCAGCAGAGATAGCCAGAGCTCTCAGCTTCAAGGGAAAGTAGAGGTTAGATTAAACATATAAGACAACCTCTCAGCAATCAGAGCTGGGCACAGCACCTCAGGCTAGCACCAACTTCTCATGCTGTGGCTTCCATTGGAGGCTATGCAAATGCAGTGGAAGGATGATGCTTTTTCTGGTCCTGTTTCATTTTGCAGTGTATAGTGCCTGGCCTTTTGGTAAGTGTGGAGACTACCTGTGGCCAGAGGGGTGTAATCTCTGCTTACAGGGAGCTCATAGTTCAAGGAGTGATGTGGAGTCATTGACACCATAATGTTCCAAGTGCACCAGTGAGGTAAGAATAAATACCGCAGGCTCTCAGAGGACATGTAGACTTTTTAAAGGGGGGCTGGTGTTCAAGATGACTTCATGGAGGAAGCAGAATTTAAGGGAGGGGTTGTTAGATGCTTCACTGGAAAATGGTGGATGTGGGGCTTGTTTCAAGTAGGGCGATCTGGACTTGGATAAGAACTCAGACTCTGATAGGAGCCTTATGTGGCCTCACAGGACTGGGACTATGCCTACGAGGAATGGTCAGAGTGCAGGCAGGGAATCAAGTCAGGGATTTGACTGATGGAGTTGAAACCAGCTTATGAGATCAGTAGGCCGCTGTCATTTCATATGAGCTCAGAGGACTGGCTGACTCTGACTTCAGGAAGGATAGCCAGGGAAGAGATTGGCTTCTGGGTCAAGGAGTCAGTGCCAAGTGTCATCTGAAACCTGTTTTGCTCCAAAGATGATGTTTTCTCTGCCTTACTCTCCCTCCCTAGCTTTTTCAGTTGGGAAATGTTTAATTAGTTAAAATGTGAACTCAGTTAATAATGTCTGTCTACAATAGGCTTCTGTTCAACCCCAAGGCAAACATTGTTGAATCCACTCGGGTTTAAATCCATTGAAATTTATTTGAAAATATTCTCCATTTAGCCTGGGGGAGGCAGCAAATCACCAAAAACTCAACTCAGGGTTTGGGCTGCTCTGGTTGGGAGCAAATCCTGGAAGAGTCACTCCAATTGGAACTTCATGCTAAATCACACACACACAGACACACACAGACACACAGAGACACACACTCCTTTAAAAAAGACTAGTTCATTTGTTCATGACATTGGTTGACTAGAGTCAGATACTAGACAAGTTAATGCTTTGCATATTAGAAAGGGGGAGGGGCTGTGCTTACACTTGGCATGCCGGGCTTTCCACTGGCAGCTTCCCTTTAGGGGTGGGGTGAGGGTGGGGCAGTGCTGCTCATCAGTTTGTCTTTTTGCTTTTTTCTTCCTTTTTCTTTCTTTCTTACCCTCCTGACCTCCCGTCCAGTTAAGAAAAGCCAGGAGCATCGCTATGCTATGCAACCACTGAAGAAAAACAACAAAAGCTTGCTAAAAATAGTGTCCGAATTCAGTCTCTCCCCCCCCCCACTCTGGATGGCTGCCTTCTCTACTAGACACACTTGGTGGCAGTCCTTCCCTTTCATCAGAGGGCTCTGGACTGCAGTCACTGCAGATCTCTTACGGCAGGGCACTGTGGATTCTGATGTGTCTTACGTGAAGCTGGAATAAGCCATGGAACAGCAGAGCTGTGTTTAGGCCTGGTGGTCTACCACCCCTTTTTCCTCTCCAGAGATTTTCTTATCCAATGTCTTAGAGGCCAATGTGTCCTTGCTCCCTTTTGAGTTCTCTGAAAGTGATGAACTGGTGAAGGGTGGGGTGGGGGCACCTTAAAGTTGATCTTTGGAAGGGAGGAAAGAGCAATTATGTTGCTAATACAAACTAACTCTTCGATAGCATACATAACCCATATGCAGATCATGTGGTTCTGAGTTTCATGTACATTGAGTAATGATGTCGCCACAGCCAGTCTGTATGCTAGACATTATTATCATAATGTACTTATAGCTAAAATGTGGTAAAGACATGCTCTAAACTCAGGAAATCTGGTGTCTTCCCTACCGTTAGCATATTTGAGAATGACCACCATCCACTATGCAAGACACTGCAAGCACTGTGCTAAATATTATAGCACATTGTTTTATTTAATGTTCTTTACTAGCTTTTGAGGTAGTTTTTAGGGTAAGTGAGTTTCTGAGATGTCATGTCCAGGAAGCTGTAGAGCGGGCCTTAGAACTTTGCCTTCAATAACTACAAACTCTGTGTTCATTCCATTAGAATGTTCATGAATCTGGACTGCCAGTTACATAGGAAGGTACCAGCTCATTTTGTTAGATTGATGCTGGGTAGGCAAAGAGACTTTCATAAACCGAGACATTATACCCTGCAGGCTGCTGTCCACTAAGCCATCCTGTATGATTGCCTTACGCAGAAGTTCTTCCTCTGTTTTCAGCACCTCTGTGTTTGGCCATCCTCACCGTGATAGTGCTTGGAGAGTCACTGGTGAACAATTGGAGGCTTACAGAAGCATTTTGTTTTTCTAGATCATTCAAAGTTCTTGTAGACAAATGCTACCAATTAATTTTGGTTTCTACATTTGTATTTCATTGCACTCCACATTGAATTTAAAATTACCCCCCAGGACCAAGGAGCCAACCCTATTTTTATTTTCACACTATTGAGAAAAGAGCTAGAGATGAATTTGACACATAGATAAGGGAAGTGAGAACCAAGCATTACCAGTTTCTTCTGACAGTGGCTTTATGTCACCTTGCATAACACGTAGGAGGACAATAATTGCTGAGCCCTACCCAGGTCACCTAGGTTGACTGAACTGAAATCTTGCTCATGCACGTGGCTCACCACAGTCACATGCACATAGTGATTAAATAGCAATGTCTATCTATTGCATTAAAATGATGTTATAAACTTGCCTGGGACTTTTAAATACATTATAGTCAGACTCGGAGCTGCATTATCTTTAATCCCTTGGGAGGCAGAGGCAGAAGCAAGAGGATCTCTGTGAGTTTTAGGACAGTCTGGTCTAAGTAGTGAGTTCTGGGACAGCTAGAGCTATGTAGAGAGATCCTGTCTCAAAAAACCCCAAAAGATGAGTTATATACATTGAAAGATTATACCTCATTTATGATTGCATATTTTAAAATCCTGCTGTGTTTAAAAAAATAAGCTCCTTTTATTAATAGTAATTACTGATTTTTAAGTGATCCATACAATTTCTTGTTTCTGAGTTTGAGAAAGTTTGATTGAGCACCTCTAAACCAAAAGGAAAGAATGAACGTGGGCTGGAAGAGGAGCGGGCAATTCTGCAGACCTAATGGCCGGCTCTTAACATTGCTGCCAACGAGGTTCTGTGCAGGAACCGTCTGTGAATCTGTCTCCAAAGCCACTGTTTTGTCATCAGATTTCATTTCCTGGATAATCGCTGGGACTAGAGGAAGTGGGAGGTCCGTGAGAGGTGGAGAGAAAATTAAAATCAAGACCCCAAGGCAAAGGTCAGGTGCAGCCTCATTCATCTCCCCATAGCATTTCTCCCACTGGGAGGTTCTCGGAGGATCAAAGAGAGGCATCCACACTGCTGCTAGCTCCCAGGCTTGACAGCAGCTTCTCTCCCATGTTTAGCTTCCCCCCAGGGAAGAATGGTTGATTTGAACAGACTTTTCTGTGTACTTCATTTTGAGTTCAGGAGGTGTTTGCCTTTAATGTTTGTATATGGAGATGTGAGTTTCCGATGAACAGATGTGAGAGCAGGGCAGGCAGCTGGCTACTGGTGTGTGTGTGTGTGTGTGTGTGTGTGTGTGTGTGTGTGTGTGTGAGTGTGTGTGTGTGTGTGTGTGTGTAAGTAACAAGGCCCATCTACTCAGTACATCACCCAGGCCCTTGTCAGTTGTGGAATTTCCATCTAAGTGATGCTTAGCTATAGTGTGAAGGGGTCTCGATTATAACATTATCCTCATAAAAAGAATTTGGGGACTACGTAGCCAATCTGGCCCTGTAAAATGGAAGAAATTCCTTCTTTTCTATGCCCCTTCTTTTTTATTTTGCACCATTCAAGAACTGCCTCAAATTCCAGGAACTATGCTAGCCCTGTTTAGTCTCTGATGCTCATCTTACCAACAAATATAAAGTAAATTCTTGTTGTAGCCACAGGATGTGTACCAACAATCCAGATGTGATCAATGAAGGTTGCCTTAAAATCTGCCTTTTGACCTTGCAGCTGGGGACAGGAGTAGTCTCTGTGACCAGTGACTAAGAACACAGCGTCTGCTTATTTTGAATTGAGATTCCTCCTCCATTAAAAAAAAAAAGGACGATGGAAAAACACTTGTTCTTATTCACATGAAGCTCAGTGATGGGGATGAAAACCCAGGTGACCTGTGTGAGAGACGTGATTGGCCTTGAGCATAATGAATGCAGAGGTGAATGTGTGTTACTGTTCTTAGCATGCTTTTCCTCCATGAGAGCCACTGTATCTTACATATGTGAAAGTCATTGCAGGAATAAGATGCTGGCTGTTCTGTTTAACAGCTGTGCTGGATGAGTTTAATCATTCCACCAGATGGAGGCAGCCAGTGAGAAGCAGTCGTGGATAGATCTCTCTGGCAGAGGCAAACTCCAGGGCAGCACAGGTCAGAAGGTATAAACCAGAAAGTGTGTGCTGAGGATAGAGGGGGCTGCCTCTTCCAATCCTGATCTTTTATAATATTCTGAGACATAGGAAACTATTATCTTGGGGTCTCTATTACTGTGAAGAGATCCCATGACTATGGCAACTGTTATAAAGGAAAACATTTAATCAGGCTGGCTTTCAGTTCAGAGGTTTAGTGCATTATCATCATGGCAGTGTACAGGCAGACATGGTGCTGGAGAAGGAGCTGAGAGTTCTATATCCAGATGGGCATCAGGCATCAGAAAGAGCGAGTGACCCTGGCCTGGCTTGAGCATCTGAGACTTCAGAGTCTGTCCCCAGTGGGACACTTACTTCAACAAGGCCAGGCCTGCTAATTCTGTCACTCCTTGGTGATAAGCATTTAGTCTATGGGGACCATTCCCATTCTCTATGGGCCTATGGGGGGCCATTTTTATGCAAATCATCAAAACAACCAAAAACTAAACTTCTTGACATCTTCTCCTTAGGAATATTTTCATGCAGCAGAATAAATAAACTGGGGGAAAAATCTGAGAATTTCAGTCATTTTAATTGTATTCTCTCACTGCAACCAAATGTTAAGATAAAGCTACTGTCTGTATCCTATGAACATATTGTAAACACCCTGCTCTACTACCTATCAATCTGTCTGTCCATTCATTCACCTACCATTGCTATTGTACTAAGATATGAATGATATAGAAAATATCATATATAGTTAATGTACATGACTTTCTGAATTATACATTTGTATCACCATCTTCTTAAATCGCTTCATAAATTTCATCTGTTTATTTTGAATAACAATGGTCCCATAGGTTCATGTATTTGCATACTTGGTCTCTAATTGCTGGACCTGTTTGGGAAGGACTAGGAGGTGTGGTCTTTTTGGAGGAGATGAGTCACTGTGGGTAAACTTCGATGTTTCAAAAATTTTCACTATTCCCAGATTTTTCTTTTTCTGCTTCCTGATCCCTGAATTCTGGAACATAATAATAATAATAAATATGACAAACAAACCACTATTTCATGCCTCTTCTCTGGTGATGTTCCCTGAGTCTTTAGAGTAGCAATTGTATTGTAGATGTCTCAGTTGGTATTAGACATCTACTGCCAGTTACTTTCTAAAAGGCCAGGGATTTGAGAAGGGATGGCAGGGGGACACCAGAGTATAGTGAGATTCAGACGTTATTGAGGGAGACCTAGAGGCATAGCTTTGGGGTCGCAGGAGCCTGAATGGGGCATGGCTAGCCCCCATTAAGAGCCTCATTGCACACTGACTGACCTTCCTTCCTGTCTGTTCCTGCATTCTGGGGAGAGGATTGGCACTATCATGGCGTGGGACATTTCTGCTCTCCAAGAATTGTCTTAAGGCTCAATTTGTATCAGTGAGTGTTTATATAACCCTTTAATAAATATTAATCCTTTATATCATCAATTGCAAGTGAATAATTCTGTAATACATGAGGAGTTGGTAAGATAAGACAGGGAATTATGTACATACAATACCCATAGATACAATTCTTTAAAACTAAAGAAAATATATCAAAAATAATTTTGTTACTGATGCAGATATCTACCAGGAACCCCTATCCCCACCCCAACATGCCTTAAAAATGAACCTTTCTTCATCCTGGGAGAGATAGACCCTACTTGTTATAAGAAGCACTTTGTCTACCACCATCTTGAACCTCCCGTTCAGCTCCTCACTCACTCACCTATTTATAAATCCAGCACATAGTGATCAGGAGCCCAGTATGTGCTAAACACTGCTCCAAGAGAAGAGCAGGGAATGAGACCAGCACCATCTTTGCCTTTATGGAACTTGAACTTGGAGCCAGAAGCTATGTCAGTAGACAAGGACAAATCATCCATGAGTGAAAGAAAACAGTGACGTGACAGAGGCAGACACTGGAGGGACACTATCTGGGAAGGTCTCTCCGAGGAAGTCATATTTGAGCTGAGACCCAAAGATGAGGAGGAGCCAGCCCTGAACAGGCTTGGGTTGGCACGTTTTATGTCATGGCATCATCTAGTTCCAGGGTGAAGAAGGGACAACTGTGCTTTCTTGGAGGCTCAAATTCACTTTGCTGCTGCTGAGGAGCACTGGGTGTTCTAATTCCAAGACAGCATTCTGCCCTTTTGTTGATACCATTATAAGGCGTTTCTAAGGTTCAGATACCTAGGCCTCTGCCGATACCTTCTCCTTCGCCTGCTCTTTCCAGCAAAGAGAACACTGAGACTAGAACTGCCTTCCCATTCTTCCCTGTGCCTAGCTAAGCTCCTAGAGAACCTGTCAAGATCTCATTCCACAATGCTCACCAAAGCCAGCATACTGACACCTCACCGCTGACAAGAATAGATATGATGGGGTCTCATCTTCAGACCTATACAGGGCTGATGAAATGGCTACTGAAGCAAGGGTACCATGTGTGGATACATCAGCCCTCAGATTCTCTTGGTTGGGCCTGCTTTGGAATGATGGGATGGGCTCACCCTCCTCTTATAAATCAATAACACAGATGAAAGAGAAACAGATAACTATTCAGAAAAATATTCACCACATGGGAAGAACCTTCCTCGCTCTTGTATTGTGATGCTCCATGAGTGGATTTTAACCCCCAGTTCTCCCAGATGACAGATGCTCAAAGTTCTTGCCTGTTGATGTAGTTCCTTTCCATCATTTTTCCTTTTATGCACCCATCAATTCTGGAGGTATTTGAAAGGATCTCTAGACGAAGGGAATGCCTTGCAACTCATCGCAAGCAAAATGAGTGGTTCTGCACTTCTGTTGCCCCTCAGATACTGCGTCATCTCTTTGTCACAATAGGGATTCTCAACCATCCTAATGCTGCGACTCTTCAATACAGCTCCACATGTTGTGCTGAGCCCCAACTATAAAATTATTTTATTGCTACTTCATAATTGGGATTTTGCTATTGTTATAAGTTGTAGTGTAAATAGCTGACATGCAGGATATCTTATATGCAACCCCCTGTGAAAGCGTCTTTCAAGCTTCCCATAGGGGTTGTGATTCATAGGTTGAGAACTGCTGATCTCAGGCCTGCTCTTCAAGTCTACTCAAGAGGCTAACTTCGATTTCTGACTTCTCTATGCTGTATATTTCCATTAATACATGGCTCATTTTTATTTTGAGGGTTAATCTGCATGTGTTGTTTGTTTATTTATTTGAGCATCTCCCATAAGTCTATATTGGGCCAGTGTGTGAGACACTGGCTTAGGACTTGAAACTTCCTAAAGGATACAGGTGAGAGTGACATGAGGTGATAAGGTTAACCAGATGCTCTAGGGAGGGCAGAAGGGAGAAGGGGGGCGGGATGGGTGAGAGAATGGCATTCTCTTGAAGAGGACCTATGTTCTCATCTACTTTGTTTTTTCTCTCTCTCCTGTTCTTCTGTTTCTGGAGAGCCATTGAATGACACTTGCCATCTCCTACGTCATTGACTTCCAGTGACACAGCAGTTTGAAGTCATCTCCTTTCTATCTCTCTTGCCTGGCAAGACCCCGCTCTGCACCATTTTCTGCAAACATAGGTGTCCACTGGTTTCCTCTAGCTGCTATCTTACAAGTGACCACAGGTTTCTTGTTTATGAGGACAGGGCAGAGAGTTATGATCTCAGTGGGATGGAGATTTGAGTCCTATGCACTTGGGCTTTTTTTAAAAAATAAAAACAAAAACAAAAACAAAACAAACCAAAAAACACATCTAGGTTAAGGGGGTGGGGGGGATGGAGATGCACTGGAAGCTAACAGGCCTGTGTGGGGATTGAATCTGCTCCTGAAGGCTCATTAGACCGGATCCCTCACTGGGTGAGCCAGTAATATTATACTAACAATTTAAATGAGGACATTAGCATGCATTCCCCAACTCAGGTCCTGTACACCTGCTAGAATTTTAATAATTTAAGCTGTGACCTTCAGCATTTTTTATTACACACTGACTTACCATGCCCTGACTTACTTACTATGCCAAATGGGAAAAACACACTCTCAGTGTCTATGGGAGAGTCCTAAGGAGCAGCTGGGATGGACAATGTTTACTTTTGTACCAGATGCTTAGCATTTCTTATTTGAGATTCTTTCCTGGCCCAAACCTCAGGAAATGGACTAGTGAGTTCACACATTTCTTGTGTCTTAAGGTTTCTCTTGCAGACTCATTATATGGCCAGATGTCTCACTAGCTGCTCCTTGGCTTGAGACATAACTGGTCAGTTTGGAAATCATTTCTCTTTCTATACAGTGACCTGGAGACCAATATCTGTTACTGCTCTGACTCACTGGTAAGTGAACAAAATAAAACTTATTTTCCTGAAACCATACAAGGTCTTGAGTCACATTAGATGAAAGACCTGGGTCTTCAGGGTTCCGGTTCATTTTCTAAAATTGTGATGAGTGCTCCCTCAAAGATTCTTTGGTCCTCAAATCTCTTGAAAGTTCTTCTTAGGATTTCTGTAGCTTAAATATTTCTTTTGCTATTTCTTCCTTTGTTTTTTGTTCTTTCTTAACAAAGGGTCTCATTATGTAGCCATGTTTCACCTGGAACTGGCTATGTCGCCATGGTTTGCCTCAAATCATAGTGATCTCCTTCCTCTACCTGAGTGTTGGGATTAAAGGCATGTGCCACCATGCCCAGACCTTTATATTTTTCTTATTACCCAAAATAAATGTGTTTCTTACAGAAAAATAAAAACTAAAACAAATCCCCAAACTATAACATTTAAATAAGCTTGCTGATTGGTACCTATTCTTTTGTATTCTTCAATATGCTGTGTCTGGATTTGAGAGAAGCCAAAGACATGAGAACAATGTGGAATGAATGACTTGGAGTCATTATAAAGCATCCAACAGGCAGCGGAGTCTGGAGAAATACCTCTCCCCATCTCTACACATCCACATATGCTAGGCTCAGAGACCAGCTGTTCAAACACTACAGTGTGAAGCCTCTCACATCTCTGGGACTTGGCCTTCTCACCGGGAAAACATATGCTAACAAAACACTAACTCTATCACATCCATTATTATCTTTGGTATTTTCAAAAGTTTCTTTTTAATCAATCATTTTTATATGTGTTTATTTAAATGTGTCTGTGCTATGCATGTACCTGTGTTCATACATTAGTGTAATGGAATAATGAATATATAGTTTTGAGCCAGAAGAGAACAGATAGGAAGAAATGGCCCTAGTGTGGAGGTCAAGTGTACTACTTGGGTAGGGCTTTGTATCTAGAGGGAGGAAAAGATGGTTATGAAGATGAATTACCGGGTGCAGCTGGTGGCTTGCCGACACAGCTGTTTCTGAGTCTATAAGAATGCACGTGTATTTCCTTTTATCATATTCTATCGTCAGAACAGCAACAAAATGCACACCCTAATGCACTGTGGGGGAAAGCCAAGTTTCAAGGCGTTTGTTGTTTTATCCCTGTGTTTTAACGTCTGGTTAGATTCCCTTTCATTCACACACTATGATGCCATATAGACAGCATTTGCCTGATGTCCTCAGAGCAAGGTTACAGAAGCAGCAGCCTTCTACAGGACACTGAGCCATCTCTTTGAAGCACACCATAAAGGGACAGAAAGCTGCCTCGGCAGAAGAAAATAAAGCCAGCCCTTCCTTAGAGGGACGAACGGAGACAGCGCCCTCTTGTGGAGTTTGACTTTCTGGCTAATCTGCCTAGCAGCAAGCTATCTTTTGCAGTTTTTTAAACCAATGGGTAATTTTCCCCATGTGGATCTATGTTTGAAGATATTCCTAGAAGGTATAAGCATAATTTCTGGTTGCCTTTAATACAAATCAATAATTGGTAATATCAACTCGGTGTGAAGTTCAAACGATGGCATTTTCTTTTTCCAGAGAGCTATTTTAACCAGGAGCTGTCTCCCCAAATAGGTGTTTTGCAATTTATTTATTTATTTATTTATTTATTTATTTATTTATTTATTTATTGCATTTTGGTACAAAACCTTTTAAAATATGATTTTGTAATTAGAATGAATAAATAGATAAGTAAATAAATAAAACCTCTCCCACCTGGGTAGGGTTTAAACAAAGCCCAAGCAGTTTAGGACTATTTTTAGTTCTGATTACTTATTCAGCTAAGATAATCCCGAATTCAGCAGTTTATCTGGTGGAGGCGTGACAGCTGGGCTCTGGAAGGCAGCCTCAGGTCAAAGCTGACATCTTTATAAGGATCACATGATCCCCCTCTCCCCCCCCTTGAGTTTGGGAGAGTTGTTGGTGGTGGCACGCTCTAGGATGCTGGTGTAATTTTTACCAGCCGGGAGCAACTGGAGGAGAAAGTGCTGATTCAGGGGCCTTAGACATGGCTGATCTCATGGCAGGGAAAATAGGTCACTAATGATACGTGGCAAGAAGCCAAAAAACTGGCTGGGAGCTCTGAAAGGTCTGCCAGGGGCAGGATCCATTTTCCTTGAACTCCAGAGAGAAAGCTGTAATTTACTTCAAGTAGTCACAGGGTCACAGGACTAGGAGCCTGTGATTGCGATCTAACGTCCCCACCCCCACCCTGTCCTATTTTCCTAAGCTCTCATTGTTTCAGTTTTTCACAGATCCATTCCTGTACACTGGGATAGCTCCACAGAGTTCCCTCTCTTTTTGGATAGCTAAGCTGATATACCCGACACACACACAGACACACACAGACACACAGACACACAGACACACAGACACACACACACACACACACTCCACCCCACTCCCAGGCAACAGGAGTAACTGCAGACAATAGCGTTTATTAGCCTCTGTGAGTTCTTCTGTACTGAAAGGTTTCGGTTAGTCTAGTTAGCACCACAGTGATCTTCAGGAAGCATCACTGTGATCGGAGGGAGAGGGGTCTGATGTGGCTGTCATATGATAAAATAGTACTTTACTTCATCTCGGGACTGGCACCCTGGATTGATGTTTCCTAGTAATGTTGTTATTCCATGGAGGAGGAAGGCGAGAGAGTGCAGGAATGGCCAGTGGCCTGGTGTGATCCAGAGGAGAGTTTAAACCAGACCAGAGATTCTCATTCTCCTCTATCCCAGCAAATACCCCTGGGATGGGGTTAAAGGAAAACTGTGTGGACAGCTTCACATACAGCAGTCTGTGAGAGGAGCCCAGGGATGCACATGTCTAACGAGTTTCTTGGTGATGGTGATGCTGTTGTCCAATGGCCACATTTCAAGACACATTTATCAAGGGTAATCATAGCACTCTCTACCTCATGAGCAGTTGCCATACCTAGAACTTTTCTCACAGGTCAGTAGAGGAGGGCCATGCTTTGTCCATCTTTAATTTTCAGGCTCTATCAGTGCATGACAGAGAGACTGAACTCAGTGTTGTTGTAGAATGAATTAGCCAGAGAATCAACCCTTTCAGGTGATTTTTTTTTTTTTAATGAAATGAGTGACAGAGAGACTTTTTTCTCTAGGTCTGGATTAGCCCAAGTGGGATATTGATTTCATTGAATGTAACTGATAAAAATCACTAAAATTAATATTTCAAACAACAGTGTAGGGAGAAGAAAGTTGGGCAATATGACATCATCAAAAATGCTGAGATTGGGGAAGAAAAGGTGACCTTGGGAAAAATGAGCCTAGCAAAGGGAATTACACATTGTGATAAGGGACAGATCTTCTGCTGAGTAGAGTGACCTGTGGGGTGGGTGTTGGGACATGGCTCCACAGGTGAAGTGTCTGTCATGCAAATGCAGGGACCCAATTTGTATGCCTATCATACATGTAACAAGCCCAGCATAAGGACACACACCTGTAATCCTAGTGCTGAGGATTGAAAATGAGTGGTGGTGTATGTGTGTTTGTGTGTGTGTGTGGAGGGGGTTCCTGGGGCTTGCTGGGCAGTACTCTTCTCCAGTTGATGAGTTTCTAACATGCAATGAGAAGGCCTGTCTCAACAAATGAGGTGAAGAGTAGCAGAGATACCTGATGTTGGTCTCTGACCTATACAGACAGACAGACAGACAGACAGACATAGAGGGGAGGGGGTCATCAGAAAACTTCCCTGTGGAGGTCCCCTTTCCCCTGGAATCTCCCAGAGGAGGGCATGACTGTTGGAAGAACACTCAGCCTGAGTTGTAGTTCAACGCCTCTCTTGCATGTTAGAAGCAAGTGTTCTGTCTGAGGAGACCAGCTCCAGAGCCTCCCCAATCAATATATGTTTGGATGGGTACAAAGGGAAGCAGCCCTACTGAGCATCCACCGGATCCTATGCATCAGCTGCAGAGCCTGAGTTCTTCCATCACCTTGTGCTTTGCTCTGTGAATACTGTCTCCCTGGCAGTCCTCTGGCATTGACCTTGTCTCTTCTGTCTTTTATTTTTTTTCTTCATGACTCCTGCTTGCAATGTCTCTCTCTACCCTCGAACCATCGCAGGTCTGAATGACTCAGACTTTCCACTTATGATTTTAATTAGTAGCCATATCTTCCAGGTAGAGTCTTTGGGTGTCTTCCCTCAACCATTAGTGACTGTGGATATTGCCAGCATTTACTCAGTTGTGCATTCAAGCAGGTGTAGTCAACAGTTTGGCTTCAGGAAGTAGATGTTATCAGCTACAGAGTCACAATTGAGAACAGACAGTCCAGTTACAAAACAAAAATTCATCATGTTTCAAGTTTATTATTTTGTTCAGGGCCACCTTTGTTGCTTTCCAAGGTCATAAGACATTGCAGGTGACCAAGATGGTCTCAGGTTGGGCCTGTCTGGGCATGAGGTAGTCACTGGATATGAACATTAGGCAGCTCAGCTAGAGGCTGCTGGGAGACATAAGTAACTAAGGCAGAGGGTGAAGTCCTGCAGTGAGCACCCAGCGCTATGAACTATGAATGACATCTGATGCTCATTGTGTATGTCAAGGAGAGTTTTTAGATGAAGTAACATTTTGCTCGAGATCCAAAGAACTGATTCGAGTTTAACCAAAGATCTGGGAAGAGGAAAACTCTTTGGCAAGGTCATTACCTGTTCGCATGATTGACTGTAGACCTCGGGTCTTGAGGAGTCTTTGTGTCCCTGACTCAGAGCACCTGCCACATAGTAAATGTCTAAGGAAATGTTTGCTGAATAAATGGGGAATGAATGATTGAGTGAACGAATGGGTGGGTTTATGCTGTGATTGGCAAGGGCACTAACAACCTCAGAAGGTGTAATTCTTAGAAAGTGAAGGTTTCTGGGCTCAGTGGCTCTTGGGCCTACTTATAATGTGTTGTCAGGGGACCAGAAAGTTGTATGGTCTCCGTATAGTTGCACTTCATGTCCCCAGGTATGATTGCTGATGTGGTTTCTCCATGCAACAACATGCTCCGACCCAATGCTTTGAAAACAAATGTGCGATTTCCCAGCAGAGGACAGACAAACGAGGCTAGAACTGATTTTGTGGTTGAGTGTGGCTCAGCTCCTCAATAAATCAAACTGTGGTTTCCAAAATAGGCCTCATGCATTCTTTTTATGCTTGGATAAATACTGGGTTTTGTAGTTGCCTTTGTTAGCCGCCTGTCTCAGAATGCTTTGCTGTGTTTTGGAGCTCTGAGGTGCTTCTACAGGCCCACATAGCTGCCCACACACTGTCAGGGAACTTGGGGTTCTGAATCACCTGGGGAATATGGGAAATGATTAACTCAGAGCAAGAAGGAGAGTTCTGTTTTCTGAATGAATGAGAGTAACTGAAGTGCTGACTCCTAAGAGACTGTCAGGGGAGTGTGTGAAGAGCAGAGGATAGCCCTGTGATCTCAAGAGAGAGAAGCTCTGCCTTCGACTGGGAGAGGCCAAGTAGGCAAGACGTTATGACTGGGAAACTTGGGTGACATGGTTGGAGAATCTTGTGGATTCTTTGTCATTTGACTGCAGCAATGCCTTCTGGGTAACCATGGCTCACAGTATGTTTCTCAACTGCCGATGTCCACTAGAACCCTGAGCCATCAGTGGAGTTAAAAATATATCAGCCTTAGGTCTTTCCCATAAGGTTTATTATTATTATTATTATTATTATTATTATTTATTTTTATTGATGTGAGGTAAAACCAGGCATTTGGTAGTTTCCAAAGTTCCCTGGTTGAATTTAATTGAAAGCCAGGGTTAAGACTAATTGGTCATAGTAAACTAGGCAAGCTTTACACCAGCCCAGGAGTACCCTACTCCCTACCATGACCTCTTTCTCAGGACAAGGGGAAGGGAGGGAGAGTGAGTGGAAAGGTGGAATTAATGGTTCAGTGTGAGGCTTTCAGGCCCTTGGGCAACAGAGGCTTTGGAAGCCATGTAACACCTCTTTAGTTAGAACCACTCTTGAATTCAAAAGGAGACTATGGAAAAGTAAAGAATGAACTAAAGTTTTTAAAAGACAGGACAATGAATTACTGACAATGTTTGGACAAAAGCTTACTGATCATACAAAAGAACCTGCAGAATGAGAGCTCACAGGAGGTTAGATCAGCAGTGAGAGGGAGGGTGGTAACACTGGAGATGAAGAGACACCATGGTAACATCTGAAAACAACAGAGGCATCTATGACTCCAGGGAGAACCAGCCAGGGGCCAGGGATACCTCTATTACACACGGATGTTAATATATGTGACAAAGCTTCACTTTTGAGAAGTGTCGTATTTAGGGGTTATTGTGCTGCTGGTAGTGGGATTGTAAATTGAATGCTTTAGCAGAGATTTGCCATCTAGGTCAGCATTTCTATGGGGTGTCTGGAAGTATGTCAATCACACATCTCAGGAGAGGCTTACGTAGCTCTCTTGGTTTACTGCAGTATCCCTGGAAGGGGGAGCTTCATAGAGAACATTCTAGGATCATTTCACTGACATGTCATCAAGAAATAATGATTTTTACCATTTTCAATGTCAGATTCAAAGTTACTTGGACAAATCTCTATTCTAGGACAGCAGGTGGTTCTGGTTTCCTATTTTTACCCTCCTGTACCCCAAAAGACCCTTGTGCTTCTCCTGGTAGGTCACACTTACCAGGACCATAATAGTGAGAGCCACTATGGATCTACCTTGCAAAGTCCAAACCTTTCTAGTATAAGCCCAGATGGTTGCTGACTCTGGGAGACTCACATGACACTAACCCCCTAAAGAAATAGAGTCTCTCTGAGGGCAAACTACTACCTGGCCAGGGAGCAGGGCTGGAGGGGTGTATGGGGGGAAGGTGGTGGGAGGTTGTAGGTTGCCCTTGCACCTTGCTGTTAAAATTCTAGACTTCTTGTCTGACTTCAAGCCTATTTTTCTGACCTGTAAACCGATTATTGAATATCATATGCTTCAAGGCCTTGAAAGATGAATTTTTAGCTATTTCTTGACATCATCCTGGCAGGGCATAGACATGAACCTCCAGGGCAGGAGTTGTTAGTGTATTAAGCTGGAAGATTGAACAAGATATCAGTGGGTTACAGATCCAGAAGTCAATTGAAGAGATCCCTCTGCCCTGAGCACCTGTCAGGCCACAGAAGAAATTTGTCCTAGTAACGTGCCCACAGGGCTATGATTCTATAAGATTTGTGAGAAATGCCTAATACGTGGTAGGGAAGTTCTACCTAGGATGTATTCCTACAACCAGCAGAGCCTGTATTTGAGAATAAACACTGGTAATTCCAGGCAGTTTAAATGTTGAGGATCAAAGTTCACATGCAATAGACGTCTTGTGAATGCTTACATATCTCAAAAATTTAGAACCGTAATATTTCATGTCAACAAACATCCCTTCTACCAGTTCCTACATAGTATCTGAGGCACCTAGGATCCCTTGCAGCTATGATCTAAAACTGAGAACCTGCTGGAAAGCAAGACCTTCTTGTTGTCCCTGGTAGATCTGAAAATGGCATTCTTCACTTTTTCATATTAGCACTTTGAAAAGTGGTGTTTCTGGTGAGCAGGGTTGGGTATGATGAATCTATAATTCTGGCTCAGTGTTTGTTTAGGAAAAAAATATCCCAATTATGAATTGCATCTGATTTTCCTTCTTCACAATGCCAGTTCTAAGAATGGGCATCTGAGATAGTAGGTGACATGTCTTAAATGGACCCCCTCATCCCCAAAGTGAAAATTCATTGAGACTTTCCTAGGTGGTGGTGTCTGTCTACTCAGCCTGTGGACATCATGAGCCATGTGCATTTGACCTCTGGCTTGAGATGCTGGTCTCATCTTCATCTCTTCAGGAATGAACTGAAACTTTTCAGTTTGTTCTCAAGTGTGTAAATAGGGCAGCATTTGGCTTTCTGCCCAAGTTTGCTATTCTAAAGCCTAGATGTATGAGCCTGTACCAGTAACCACTGGAGCTTTTTGTGTGGGTGCAGAACTCTCTCTCTAAACTGGGTTTGGTGTGCTTTCTTTCCCTCACTCCTATCCATCCCCTAACTGTTCATTCACAAATCTAAGACCTACTAGGAGGCTAAAGCACTTAAACCATAGGATCTGAAGGTCGGATTATGTCACAGGTGCTGGCAGTTGCTATGCCTGATTAAGGACTCTACAGTAGCCAGTACCACTCAACTCCAACATCCTCCCCTTTCCAAAGTTGCTTCTAGCAAGAGCTTTCCAGATGGAGCTGGATGTTGGCACATTCAATCAACTTCAGGTCAAAAATACTCAGAAAAAAAAAAAAAGTGCTCTTGAGTGATGTTTAACTTTTTTCCTTATTATTTCTTAAACGTGACGGTCTGGTGACTATTTATGTAGATTCACATTACAGTTGTATTTTAAGTAATCTCGAGATGACTAAATGTATACAGGAGGATGTGCTTAGGTTAAATGCAAATACTCTGCCAACTTATTATGTAAGATGCCTAAACAACCACTAATTTAGGGGTGTAGGAGTGATCTGGGGAACAATCCCTCAGGGATACTGTGAGGGAGCTGGCTATATTAGGGGCCATAGTTAGAGGTTTTCTCTGGCATAAGAACGCCCCCAGAAGGTTGAAAGCAGTACAGAATTCCTACCAATTCACTTTTTCTCAGCCTTCTCCATTTGGCTTTTATCACTAACATACCCAAGAGGGGTTATCTCCCTAATCATAGACTTTCAGATGTTCTGTTTCCTTCCATGCCGACAACATGCTCTTGGATTGCCTGTGTCTTTCTCTGGGAATTGCTATCCAGATCTCCCACCATCTCCTACACAGGTGTGTCATCCACAAACTTTCCTGAAATCACCCCCTTATGTGTTCAAAGCCTGCAGGTCTGGGTAGGTGAATCCTCCTCCAGCCTGGCTGTCTGCATTCCACAAGGACTTCTCACTTCCTTGATTCCCTCTGTCCATTTCCTGTTTAGTTTTATTAATTGAAGGAAGTCTCTTCTGCCGAGTGCCCTGCAGAAACCATTTGAGACTTGACTCAGGTAGATTTTGTTTGTTTTCCTCTGCACTGTATTTTCCCCAGTGGTTCCTGTCACAGAGCTTTGACAGTCCCGTTTGAAGTAGAAGTTATTTCCCCTTCCCCTTCATGTCTCAGACAAAGTGGATCTGCACAGGGCTGGGACTGTTGGCTCTGGAGGATTAGCTTCAGAATCCTGATCAGCTGCCCCTATTAGAGAGCAGCATTGAGCTGGAGGCCATTCCAGACTTCAGACACCTTTCACTAGTGTTTGCCTCCAGCCTTCTCTCTGCCAATCCCAGCCCCTGCCTCTCAGAGGTACCTCTGGCCCTGACCAGAGGGGGCCTCCAGACCTTAAATACTTAAAAAGACATTCCTGGAATCAAGTCAGTTTTTAGCAAGATCTCCACAAGGAAACTAACTCCTGGGCATGTGGAGTTGGTGGATAGTAATCTTTATCTGACATGGTGGCAGGCACCAGGTCCTAACATTCTTGAGTGAATCCTCAGCCTGTCCTTGGAACATAAGCCTCACTAGCATGTGGGTTTGAAGATAGCACAAAGAGATAAAAATTCAAGATCTGCTAGATTGATATTTTTCACTGACATCAGTGAGGATTCTGAATAGCACTTGGTGGTTTCTTAGCCCTGTCACATGACTTGAGGGCAACTACAAGATGGGGGCAGCAATAATTCAGCAACAAGTGGGGAAGACCAAAGGGGTCTTGGGATCAGGATATACTGAGTAGACAAAAAAATTCCAGAAAACTAATACAATAAAATGTAAGGGAATATTAATAAATAAACAGCGCTGGAGAAACCTGATTAACTACTGGAAAAGAACCACAACCTCTTTCTGTCATAACTATGAACAGAATCAACAAAGTAAACGTGAGTGGGAAGAGAGAAAGACTATTATCTAGAGGGTGACTGGGTATCACCTTCAGCACAACCAGCATGTGCCTTACTGTCAAATATGGCTCCAACACTTGACCCTTATTAATTGATTGAATCCTCATGACCCCCTTTTGAGGTATTCGCACATTCTCTCTTTCTTCTTTCTTTCCTGGATGATGACAATGAGGTAGGGAGAGGTTCATTTTGCAAAGGTCCTGGCCATTGGGACTGGGAGTACCAGGATGCAAGGCAGACCAGTGAGTCCAGGGTCCCCACTCCTACAATGCCACATGATAGAAGAAGCATTCACGAGATTCAAAGACAGAAATTAAAACTATTTGAAAAAGTATCATGTAGAATAGCAGGGAAATGACTATGGAGAAAAACTTGTCACACATGGAACTGATAAAGTATTCATACCCATAATTCCTCAAATGTTATTGCTCAGAACACGAGTGTGCTGAAGGATGCTAATGAGTATTTTGTGATAAAAAATAGTTTTGATGGTCAATTAAGTTTAGGAAATGATGTGTTAAATCTGACCATGGAAGCTGCTCTCTCTCAGCGTGCCTATTAGCATCCCATGGGGCAGTCAAGTTCCCTGAAAGGCAGTCTGGAAGGTGTTGTCTTTGTGTGTGAGAGCTCGTACACAGAATTGGGAGGGAAAATATGAGCATCATGATTGGAAAAAAATGGAGAAGAGAGAGAATACATGCCCACCCCCACCACAAGTTTGATACTATGTTCAACTTTGTCAGTAATCAGGGGAAATAAAACAGTATCTTCAACTTTAAGTGAACTCAAACGGACAAACAAGGAAGTTCTTTTATAAGAATAGCAGGGGAACGAGCTCCTGGGCAAAGTTAGGGAGTTGGTAAACAAACATAGCTTTCCTGGTCATTTGCAAAGAAGGTCTTGAAAGCATGTGTAGGAAGACTTCATTGAGCAAGATCTGTGCACAGGAATTTTTCATGGTGATAATTCTGGGGAGACGCTGCCTGGGAAAGCATCTGCAGGGCAATCATGAGGACCTAACTCTAGATCCCCAGTGCCCCTTGGCAGCCAGATGTGGCAGTGCACATGTGTTATTCCAACACCTCTAGGGAAATAGGAAGTGGAGACAGGGGATTCCGGAAGCTCAGGGACTAGTTAGCCTTGTGTATACAATGCCATACGAAAGTCCATGTCTCTAACAGACTGGAAGATGGAGGCTGATACACAAGGGTGTTCTTAGATCTCTGCATGTATACATGGTAATTTCATGCCAGCACTCACATTTGCAAATATGTGTATACACAGACACACACACAAATATACACACATGTACACAAGATGTTTTATGTAAGAAGTAACTTGACAAACCTACACACAGGGATTCATTTCAAATTTATTTGTGTTAGAAAATGCATCAATATAACTAATCTAGTGCATATTTACATATTGTAGATCTAGTTATTTTTCAAAAATGATATTGAAAAATAATATTCTGTGGGAGAAGCATATATTTATTTGTCAGAAAAATCAGTTTGTGAAACAATTTATATCATTTTTCAAAAATAAATTTTAATAGATTAAAAAAATTAAGTCAGGCAGTGATGGCACATGCTTTTAATTCCAGCAATTGAGAGACAGAGGCAGGTGGATTTCTGAGGCCAGCCTGGTCTATAAAGTGAGTTTCAGGACAGCCGGGGCTACACAGAGGGACCCTGTCTTGAGAAAAACAATTTACACACACACACACACACACACACACACACACACACACACACACACAGCACACCTCACACACCCTTTAGTTTTTTCTACACATACGCCTTAGTGTTTTCTCCAGGAATGAGATTTTGGTTAAGTTTTATGTTCTTTATACCTTTCTGCATCGTCTTAAAAACAGTAACAACAGCATTAACGTACTTGTTACTGTGAAACTATAAGATGGTTATTTCCATTTGAGACTTGAAATTTCTGTTACTCTGAAGTAATGAGGATTATGCATGCAGGAACACTTTATTCTTTAACAAATAGGTGAATTCTTCATTTTAAATGTAGCCTCAGGCTAAGAAGTAAGAATGAGATTTATGGGAGGGAAGAAAAAGAGGCCAAGGAGTGGAGTTGGGAGAAATAATAGATCTTTATAAAAAAGCTAGAAAGAAGGGAAGAATTAACCTCACGTGGTTTCACAGCTGTGTCAGCTCTCGGCTTACCCGAGAAAAGCCCAGACGACAAACGGTGCTCCTTGCATCTAACAGGGAAACAAATGGACGTCAAATTGTGCTTGGCAAACAGATCCGAGAGCCACCTTCCAGCAATTTCTAAAGGGAATCACAACTCCTTGTTCCTGAATTTGTGGAACGGCATCTGGGCCAACTCCTTCCCCCTTTTTTTTGACTAACCCAAAATGAACTCCTTATGCAAAAACTGGAGCCACTCCAGCACACCCAGGGCTCAGGGTTGTCAGCCAGCAGTTGGCAGCTCCTACTAACTTTCTGTTCTTCTAAATGGCGCAGAAATCTGTTGCTTTACAGGCACAGGGAAGACCGAATTGGAGGTCCTGTTTGAAAATACCCAGAGCTGCCTTATAGCAGACTCATCTCAAGCCCCCAGCAATTTGCTTATGCTGTTTATTTGATTGCATTGACTGTATTGAAATGAGGTCTCTCCTTGTTTATAATCTGTATTTTAGTTATTTTTCCTCCCTGTGGCTGTGATAAAATACCCTTGACAAATGCTTCTTAGGGGAGGAAAGCCTAGTTTTGCCTCACAATTTGAGGGGACAGTCCATCATGGCGGAGAGACTGTTCATGTTATGTCTGTAGTCGAGGCACAAAGGGCAATGAAGTTCAGGCTCAGCTGGCTTTGTCCTTTTTACTCAGTCCAAAACTCCAGCCCAGGGAATAGTGCAGGGAATATTTTTAGGATGGGCCTTTTCTCCCCAGTTAACCTAGCCAAGGTAATCCCTCACAGGCATGCCTAGAGGCTATTCTCCTAGACAATTCTTGATTCTGTCAAGTTGATGAGAATCAATTCTAACTGTAACAATATGTAAAGGAAATTCCCCAACAAGTCCCCTTGGCTAGGAGAAGCCTTGATTATGAATGAAGGGTATATCTGCTTCTTCTTGAAGTTATTCACAAGCCAGTTGAACTTCAGGATTTCCTGGGGTGCCGAGGAAGGAACAGAGACCAATTCCCTGTGGGGATAAGGTGCAGGACTCTTGTTATGCTTTGAATATGAAATGCCCCCACAGGCTTATGTTTTGAAAAGTTGTCTCCTACTGTGGAATAATCCTTCTATACACTGTGAAGATATATTGCTCTCATTGTTAATAAAGACCTGATTGGCCAATAGCTAGGTAGGATTTTGGGACAGAGAGAACACTGGGAAGAAGAAGGAAAGTCATGGGAGTCAAGGGATCACAGGGAGATGCAGAAAAACCAGGAGCTGAACATGCCATGTTGACAAAAAAGGTACTGGCATGTGGCAGAGCACAGATAAGAAATATGGGTTAATTTAAGTCATGAGAGCTAGTTCATAACAAGCCTAAGCTATTGGTCAAACACTTTAAGAAATTAATATTAAGTCTCTTTGTGGTTATTTGGGAGCCAGCTAGTGGGACAGAGCTGACTGCTGGAACACAGAGAAATTTCCAGATGACAGCGCTACTTGGTATTATCATAAATAATGATCATTGGCAACTGATAAAGAAGAATTAATATTTATTAAGAGATTCAGAGGGGAAACAGTCATTGATACAAGAGATCAAACAGTTGTGCAGTTCCTGGAAAAGCTGGACTGATCTGTGTGGCTTCACTCAGAGGGTCAGCTCCTCCATCCAAGAGCACGAGAGAGAGAGAGAGAGAGAGAGAGAGAGAGAGAGAGAGAGAGAGAGAGAGAGAAAGGAAAAAAATGGCAGCTGTGTAACTGTGCCTTGATTTTAAGCAGCCCTTTAACCATGCCCCGAATACTAGTGACTCAAGGTCATACATAGATGATTTCCAGACCTACATTGGTCAAGAGGCCACACTTCTAGGTCAAGGTGATAGTACCTGCTCTCCACTACAATTTGGAGAGGGTGTGTGGCTATTAGAAGAGAGGGTTTGGGTACCAGAAGTGGGTCACATCAGGGGTAGGGGTGGGATTTCAAAGCCAGTGATTCTGGTTCAGCTTCCTCTCTAGTCTTTCCAGGCTGCCCTGCAAACAGCACCTTTTACAGGCTCCCCCTGCCATGCTGTGAACCACCCCACTGTGTCTTCCAGGCTATTATGAATCAAAACTCCCAAAACAGGGAACCAAAAGAATTGTTCCTCATCTAAGTTGCTTCTGTGGAATATATTCTCATAGTACTGAATGAAAAAAATAATGAATTGCCTTCATATCCTTAAGGGAGCTAAGATTCAACCAAGGCTGGTTTCTCAAAGGATCATGCCTAATTCTAAAGCTTTTATTAGATTTGCCAAGGAGACTTTTTCCTGCATAACTGTGTATTAAGTTAGCATATTAACCAACTTTACAACAGTCTTAAACCACCTATTTTCATAGTTTTTTTTTTTCTTTTTAGCACACAGAATAAGGGAAATAAACCTAGCTTTTTAAGACTTTCAAGTTCCATTTCAATATGTAGCTTTCATAGTTCTTTAAAACAGAATGTGCCAGAAGGATAACTACAGTTTAGGCAATAACAAGATTCAAGCTTGTGTATCATGCTTGTTATCTATCAAGCATGGGTTAAGACTCTATGGTCTAGTGGTCAAGGTCAGAAGCACCAAAGGGTTTCGTCATCGTGCAATGACCGGTGCATGATTCTATTGGGTTCTTGTAAAGATCAAATGAAACAAATAAGTTTACAACGCTGCTCTGCCCCAGGCTCATCAGTGGAATCCCTGGACCACAATCCACTTGGTAAGCATCTTTGTAGAATCTTTGGGTGCATGCTTGTGTATGTGCCTATGTGTGTGTGTCTACTTGAGTGCACCTGCATATACATGAGTATGTGTGAAGGTGGGTTTCTTTTGCCCAATCCACATGCAAAAATTTTCCTTTCTCTCTCTCTCTTTAAAGACAGGGTCTCTTACTGAACCAAGAGCTCTAAACTTTTTGGTTGCTATTTGGAAATACTCTGTTTTTCTTAGAAAAACCACTGTTTGCCAGCTTAGGCAGTAGCTTCTTCTCCCATCCACAACTCTACTCCTCCTACATCTGACTCTCTTCATTCTTACCATCCCTGAAGGGTCAAACACCAGCCTTTTCTTACCAGAGGTGGGATGTGGGCTTTGGAAATGTCTAAAACTATAGGAAAAGAAACAGTATGGATGGGCTCAGAATTTCCCAGTCTGGGGAAGTGGTTTGGGTTGATACATAGTAACCTACCACTCCACAGTTTTCCTGTGCATGGACAAGAGAAAGATGTGAGATAGTGCAGAGTCTTGACAGAAGCCAGCTAGACCCGAGGCAGGCTTCCCTGCATTGGCTGCCCGCAAATCTTTGTCTTAGCCTAAACTCCCCGATCTGCCTTTGGTGTGGAACATGGCTGGAAATAAACATTCTGAAAAATAACCTTTCCTTCCTCTCTGCCTTCCAGTCATAACAACGCTAATTCTTCTGCAGGCAAAGTGAATACTTCTGCCCACTAGGGCAAAGGTCAGAAAGTGCTGGAGAGAGAGAAAAAAAATGTTTTCTAGACATAAGCAAGCCAGCCTTTGCTTAATTTTATGTAGTTGCTGGGGACGCACAGAAAAATGGGATAATTGAGAGTATGGTGACCTTTGGAACTTCTCTGGATAGAAATCAATAAAGGAAGAAGCCACAGCCTTGGGGACAGTGAGATGGTTCAGTTAGCAAAGGCATTGCCCTCGGTCTTGAGAGCTTCAGTTGGAAACTTGAAATACACACAGTAGAAAAAGAGAACCAACACCTACCAATTGTCCTCTGCCATGAACATGTGTGCCCACTGCACAAATTCATTTTTAAAAATTAACAAAAATAGAAAAGGAAGCCACCCAGTTGCTGGGGTTGTGGAATGGAGTGGGGTTGGGGGGTGGGGTGATCCAGCCAGCTCCCTTCATTCAGTGTTTTCCCTTTCTTCTTGTGCAGCTTGCTCCCAGAATAGTTTTACGTTCAGGACTTTTGTCTCTTTCTTTTCCTCAAAGCCCTCCCCAAGTTCTGGAAGAACCAAGAAATAACCCTGGCTGGTGCTGAAATTGTTTCAAGTATATCAGCTGACTGGCCGACACCCCTGCTTTTACCTACAGGAACTGAAAGACACACGTTGAGCGCTTCGTAAGAACTGCTGCGCTCAAAGGCTGGGCCAGGCTCCAGTATGTTCTTTCTTAGTCATGGATTAAAGTGGAATTTTCCAGAAAGGCTTGATCCAGGAAGAATTCTCCCCTTTGGGTTGCAGGTTCTCTTTGTGTATCAGGGCAGCACTGCTCTCCACCGCCCTGCAGGCATTGGTAGCTGGTCTTTTTCTCAAGATAGGACCTTATTTTGGTGAGGATTTCACCGATTGACATAAAAGAGCCACAAGTTCATTTGTAAGCTGTACATAAAAGGTTTCCCTCTGTTTTAGTAAGTAATATATTATTACAAAAAGAAAATTGGACATCATTTTGTTGAACAAATCACCTGCTTTTCCCTGCCTCACTTTTCCCATCTAAAATGTAAAAGTTTATAATTGTCTTTGCATTTTCTAGACTTACTACTATTATTTGAAGAGTAGTTAAGCAATACACATTTTTTTTTAAAAAAAAAAAAATAAAGAATGGTGACTAGAAAGGTGCCCCAGTGATTAAGAGCACATACCCAAATTTGTTTTCCAAAACCCACACTGGATAGCTGACAATCATCTAAAACTGCAGATCCAGGGGATTGATGCTATAGCCATCACAGGCATCCACACAAATGTGCACAAACCCATTCATAGACACAGACACATATGCACATACTTAAAAGTGGAACAAGTCTTTTAAAAATTAAAAGATGATATTTCCTTATTTAAATAGGCTGTCGCTGACAAAAGTTTGACTGACAAAGTAATTTCCCAGGTAATGGAGATTGTGTTTTTAAAAAGTTTGATCTATCTGAATTTATTTTGAATGCATGATAATGTTAACATTTAAAAATAAAGCTTGAGATACTAGAGATATTGGCTAGTGGTGAAGCATGTGCTTACTATGTGCAAGGCTCAGGGTTCTATGCTCAGAATCTTGTACATGCATGGAGAGAGAGAGAGAGAGAGAATGAGAGGATAACAAAAGAAACAAAACCTTGAGACTAATACTTAAATTTCAGTCTGTAGGATGAAATCTTAAGTGAGGCTTGATGTCCAACTTAGTGACAAGGACTGGTGTGAGCACAGAATTATAATTCCTCATTACTTAGGCCTTGAAATGGAACATGGCATCGGGGACATGAAATCCAAGACTTCTGAGAACTTCTGAGTCACCAAGATGATCCAAACCATGGTGCACGAGTGAGCCGTGGCCCGAGATGAGAGGCATCCCACCCACTTCCTAACTACTCCTTATGGGTTATTTTTGTAGACAGCCACTCACTGTGGTTGGAGTGGGAATGATCATGAGTAGAGGAAGGAGATGTGGGTGTCCTTTGAAGTGAAAGCTCAAAAAGAAAAGGTCTGGAAATGAGGTCTGTACTTACTTCACTGGCCATGTTCTTCCTGTTCAGACAAACTCACCAAAAGAATCCAGAACCCATTTTTCTCCATGTCATTTGTCAGAGGAGAGCCCTGAATGAAAGCCATCTTTGTTTACAGAGGATGTCACTCCCTTCTGTGCCATATACCAGTGAGTGCTGGTGGGCTAGCTCTGGACATGCCTGTAAGATGCATTGATATTCAGACAGAGAATGTCACATGTCTGTGACATTGTAGACCTCATTGGTATACACAGTCCCCTATGATTCAAGTTACTATCAGTGAGGATGATGGGTGCCAGGGAATTTTCAGTTCTGAAAATGTAAAATCAATTCTACCTGCCTTGTGCTGGAGTGCCCCAGAGAAGACCCATCCATGGCCCCTTTCAGACAGAAAAGGGAGTTTGTGCATCCCATCTTGGGGGTTTCTTTGTCAGTTTCTTACACTGGCTCTGGGCCCTTGGAATGGTGGGCAGGTGGAAACCATATGACCATAAATATCCTCTTGTCTTTATTGCTGAATCCAAGGCCCATCTTTCTGTTTAGACTTGATGATTTTTCTACTAATATTTCTTGAAAGTAAAAGAGTCGAGTCTTCTGGGAATCTTCTGACACATCATAGGAGATTATCTAGCAGCATTAAAACAATGGTCATGGCCAATGTATAATGAAATCTTTGTACCCTCCCGTCCTGGCTAGTGTTACATCAACCTGACATCATCAGAGAGGAAAGAGCATCAACTGAGAAAATGCCTCAATAAGACTGGGCCGTATGCAGACTTGTCAGACATTGTATTGATTAGTGGTTGATGGGAGAAGGCTCAGTCCACAGTGGATGGTGCATCTGTGGGCTACTGGTCCTGACTTCTATAGGAAAACAGGCTGAGCAAGCCAAGGGAAACAAGCAAGTAAGCATCATCCCTCCATGGCCTCTGCATCAGCTCCTTCTTGTCCTGACTTCCTTTTCCTCTGCAAGTTGGTGGTGCTGTCTAATCATCTAACAAAGACACCTTCTACTAAACTTTGTCCTTCAAGGGCTATCCAGGTAACTCAGAGGGGCTTGCCACCAAGCTTGATTATACAGAACAGAGAACTGACTCCCACAAGTTGTTTTGAGCTGCACATGCGCACTGCACTGTGGTGTAGCCCCCTACAAACAAGCAAACAAATTAACTTTGTAAGTTCAAGTCTCAGAATGTGGGATGTGGTTCAGCAACTGTGTTTCTACTATATGCGACTCTTGCTTCCCAAACAGGCTGGAGCTGACAGGAGCCGGTTTACCATGGGCCACATTTTGTCTTACTCCTGTGAGGAGCAGTGAGCCTGGGCGTTATTGGGGCAATTAAAGCTGTCTAACTTTCCGGGGAGCCATGATGCTTCCTCACAGGGCAAGGCATGGAAACTCATCTCTTGGTGGTCTGATGTGCTGTGTCTGTGACTTGAACAGTCTGTGTAATGAAAACACATCTGAGCACACTGCAGATGAATTCAGTGGCTGGGAGTTTATGATTTTCTGCTGCACACTGGTATCCAGGATAACTGACCAACTCTGAAGAGTTGCAATATTTTTTTTTTTAATTTTTATTGTTTTAAATCCCAGGGTGTCTGTCTAGTTTAGCAAACTAAAACCATTTCTACACACCTTTTCCTACAGACTTTGTGTCATTGGGCCTGGAAATCATGATAATTCAGACAAAACAGCTCAGGATCTCTCTCTCTCTCTCTCTCTCTCTCTCTCTCTCTCTCTCTCTCTCTCTCTCTCTCTCTCTCAACTTTAGGAGAAAAGGGGGAATTTCTGAATGTAAGTGCCAGGATCTAAAAGTCAGAGTCAGTCTCCTGAGGCCTCTTTAAAATACTTGAAGCGAATCATAGGATTTGAGGCTGTATACTCCCACAAGCACCTGAAAAATGAAAAAAAGAAAAAAAATACATTTTTTTCCCTGAATGGCAGGCTGAAGGCAAATCTATCTAACATAAGAAACATGCCTCTTACCTCTCTGTTCCCCACTGAAGATTAGTCACTTAGTTTTCAAATCTGCCTGGGACAGCGGCTTATCAATCAACATTTGAAAAAGCCGGGATCACCTTCCCTGACACCTGCCAGACGGTGAGGGATATACTTGTACTCTTAATTTTTACTTGACAATCTATTTTATGCACTTAAAGCTCCAGAGAGAGAGAGAGAGAGAGAGAGAGAGAGAGAGAGAGAGCACTGACAGCTTATCAAATGGTTGCTGACACTGTTTATATAGAACACCCAGGAAGAGGCTGGGGGACAGGCACCCAAGTAGTCAGAGCTATGCAAAATGTTGCAAAATGATTTTCTTTTCATGTTTCCCCTGTCACCTAACAAAATCCACTTACTTTCCACGTGCTGAGGCAAAGGGTTTCTGTTCCCAGGACTCCAATGTGCATGGTATTAGAGACCAGAGTGGAACCCAGTCATTAAGCAGGATTGTAACACAAAGTAACACAAACATTGACACCTTCTGTTAAACTCTTCTTGGGTTTCCTCTTTGCCTGGTGTGCCCCCAGGAGGGCTAGGGGCATGCTGAAGATGAGCTGTGTTATCTGCATCAAGCATAGTCAAAGTAAAAAGAGCTTGAAGGCCCAACTGGATTTTAAAATTATTTTATTTTATTTTCTCTGCAGAGATGGAATTGGTTTTAATTTAAAAGAGGAGGTTCGAGAATAGGAAGGTTTCTGAAGGACACAAACGACCAGTTTGCTTCTAAGTTACTTTTCCAGCCCCGCAGGAGGCAGCCCCTCCTGGAAAGGAGAAGTTAGAATCTAACCTCTTGAGATCTGGATGTGCAGTATGGTTACTGTGGATACCACAGCCAGGTGACCCCACAGAGAGGCCAGTGTCTGTGAAAAACTGTGCCCATAATGAACGGAGGACCTGGGCTTTAGGACCCAAGTCAGAGAGAAGTTACAATGAGAACAGGTATGAAAGTGTCAAATGAAAATGGGATACAGGTCAGGGTGTTTTAGTGGGTTAGAGACGAGTGAGCTAAGTCAAGCCAAGTTAAAGCATCAAATTGAAATTCTTAAAAGGAAGTCATTGTTCACAGTTAGCAAGATACATTTCTCTAGCCTCACAGTGTCATTTGGGAGTGGTTATACAAACACAAAAATGCAAAGGGAAAGTTGGAAAATTATAATAAGACATAGGCAAATACTCAAGCCATATAGTATGGAAATTCCGACCAAGGAAGAGTTAGCGTGAGAACATCTTCTGGGCAGTGTCTTTCCGCACAGAGAGGCAAATGTGTAACCCAAAGAACAGATGAGACCAAACATTCACATGCACATCAAGTTCTTGGCCGACAATGACATTGGTGTTAGACATCTGTGTTGTTTTGTGTGTGTCTAATAGAACCATGGTTCATGGAAGGCCACCAGCATCTCAGAATCATAAAAAGAGACTGAATTTTTAAAATTTGAATTTGTAAGACTATGGAGCTTTTTGGTTTTGTATAAATTCCTTTTTTATATTGTGATGTTGACACTAATTTGTGATTTGGGAGATGAACAAGAAAGGAAAGGTTATGGCTTAATAGTGATGTGTTTGTGTGTCAAGTTGGCAGGGTTATGGTGTGCTGGATAATTTTAGGTCAACTTGATAGAAATCTTTTAAGGAAAGGAATCCTCAATTAAGAAAATACCTCTTTAAGATCTAGTTGTAGGCAACCTGTAGGGCAATTTCTTAATTAATGACTGAGGGAGAAGGGCCCAGCCCATTGTGGGTGGGGCCATCCCTGGGCTACAGGAATCTTCTGTGGGCTACCAGCATCCCTTTCAGACCATATCATGTTCTAGCTTAGACACAGTCTTGAAACACTCTCAACACGCCTTCAGAGTGGTTTAGAGTGGATAGGAATGACTTGGGAGGCAACATACATTTGTAGTTCCTGTACTTTCCCCCCCCTTCTCTTCTTGTGTTTATGAGGTGACAAACAAATAAGAAAGTTCTCTTCAGGGCTGATAAAATAGAAACAATTGAGTTGGGTGTGGGCTTGATGCATCTGAGACCAAGATTGGAAGTATTCCACTCAATAAAATCACAGCTGATGACGAACTGTTCTATGTCTTTGTTACTGAGTACCTAGGTTTAAAAACTGGGCAGTCTTGGCAAGAATGAGGGTGCACTGGCTTTGCCTGTGTATTGGGGTGGGGTGTAGGTAAAGCTGTCTGGTTTGAGGTCACTGTAGCATCTTGGTACCCATCGGCAGCACACACAGAGAAATCTTTGTTCATCTAGGTTCCTGTGTTATTGTGCAGTTAGATTTCTGGCTCAGATTCTAGAAGACAGTGCCAAGAGATGAAATCCTTGCTGAAGCCTCAGGTTAACATGTACAGGAGGCTCATCTTTCACAGGGTCTAGTGATGGGGATTTTTTTAATCCTGTGGAAGGCTTTTCGCCTTAGTAGGTTCAGTTTCTCTGGGACTGTCTTGCTTCATGCCAAATAAATCTAAATGTGGCTCTAAAAGCAGTCTCATTTTTTTCTTTTTTTCTTTTGTATATGTCCATGTGTAGGATGTGCATCGATGTATACCTGTTTGCAGGTATGTGGTGTGCATGCATGTGTGTTGTGTATGCATGTGAAGGCCTAGGGCTGATATTGGGAATAGTACTCTATCTTATTTGCTGAGGCAATGTTCTCTACTGGACCTGAAGCTTACCACTTTTACTAATCCAGCCAGCCAGCCAGCTCTGGGGATCACCTGTCTCCACTTTCCAAGCACAGGAATTACACTCATCTAGCATTTACATGGGCACTGGGAATCACAATTTCTACTTCTCTTGTTTGTATGGCAATCCCTCTACCCACAGAGCCATCTCCACATACCTCATTTTTTTTAAATGACATTAAACTGTTATTGTTTATTATTTAGTAAGCCTTACCATGTTATTCTTTCTGTTTTCTTCTACATTAATAAACACCCAACTCATAACTGACAGAGAATCTCCACCCTTCACACAGGACAAAGAGTAGTTTTGATTTTTTTCGTAAGTTTCTTTGATGCCTTTGTTTTCTTAGCCTAGAAAATTAAAATGGCAGTCCTCACATAAACACAAGCTGGGCATTCAAAGTGCAGTCTTCTATATTTTCATTCCCCAGCCATCAATGTAGTCACCTGGATCCCTGTGTGAACTTAATAGTGGCTGGGTAGGCATTCAGTTGTTTTTAAAAAGATTTACATATTTTTATTTTATGTATATAGGTGTTCTATTCATATATCTGTGCAACATGTGCATGCAGTTCCCGAGGAAGCCAGAAGAGAGTATTAGATCCCTTGGAACTAGGGTTAAAGAGGTTGTAAGTCTCTATGTGGATGTTAGGAATCGAACCTGGATACTCTGAGAGACTAGCTTGTGATTGCATATTGTATATTTAATAGAAGTAGTCAGGAATATCAGAGGACAGAGGCACCCACAGAGCCAAACTACGAAGGTCAGGGAGTGGTGACCCACACCTTTAATCCCATCACTCAGGAGGCAGAGATCTTTCTGTATCTCTGTGAGTTCAAGGCCTAACAGCCAGGCAGTGGTAGCTCACACCTTCAATCCGAACTCTAGAAATATCCGTATGAAGAAGTAAGATAGCTGAGAAGATGAAGAAGAGAGTGGAAAACAAGATGCAGATGCAGAGGAAGGAAGACGAGAATGTTGCACTGAGAAAAAGGTATCAAGCCACATGGCCAAACCTGGATAAGACTGTGCATGGGCTGAGGAAGACTTAGCAAGTAATAAACCCGAGCCATAGGCCAAACAGCCTGTAATTAATATAAGCCTCTGTGTGTTTATTTGGGACTAAATGGCAGGACACAGAGACTTCAGTCTACAGCAGCCAGTGCTTTACAGTGTTGAGCCATTTCTCCAAACAGGTCTTACCAAGCTAGAGAAGAAAGTGGTTTACCATGTAAAGATGTAAAGACATCTTTACAATGTCTTTCATGTTAGCACAGTGGCTATAACTGTTACTGGGATCTTGGCGGGGGGGGGGGGATCCTTTTATGTTCCCCGAATGATAATGAGAAATCAGGGTCTCCTCTTGGGGTTCTTAGTTTCAATACAAGAATTGAAGGATGGACTCAAATGGAAGCTCACAAACAGTTTTATAACGTTTGAAAGAAAAGCCCCAGGGCAGACAGGCTGTAAATCTCTGCAGCTGTTGGAGGAGGAGAATGTAGGAGAGAAAGAAAGAATTCCTGATGTTTTGGTTACTGACATAAAGAGTCACCACATAGCAGGGATGTGGGAGGGAGCATTAGAAAAAGCAGGAATGTTCAAAGTACCTAGAAAACGAAAAACTTAGCTGAGAGGTTCTCAACCTGTGGGTTGTAACTGACCAAGGAGGGTGTCTAGCAACCCTTCTGCAGAGGGTTACATATCAGATATTCTGCATGTCTGATACTTTATGCCTCATAACAGTAACAAAATCACAGTTATGAAGTAGCATTGAAAATAATTTTATGGTTGGGGTTGTCACAACATGAGGAACTGTATTAAAGGGTTGCAGTGTTAGGAAGGTTGAGAATCACTGACTTGGGTTCTGCCCAGCTTCTAAAAGAAAGAGAGAAAAAAGGAACATTGTACTTTTCTAAGTTACAGTTAAGAAGATGTGTTGACCAGACAGAGCTCATGGCTGCTTCTCTGGTTGGGCCTGTGTTGGGGCCAGGAGTCCATGGCAAAAGATGAAACAACCTTTCTTGGGGTGGTCTCATCATCTTGAGGGGAGGTTCCTTATCCAGGTTTTTGGCCTGGTCCAGTTGGAATGCTACGTGTCCACTGAGCCAGAAAATCTATTTTCTTGCCTAGAAAGCATTTTCTTTAACATCCTTTACTGCTACTGTTATATAACTGTCATTTAAAAATCTTCCACTGTATATCAGTAACAGGTATTATTCTGTGTAATATGATACATACTTCAGTTCTTGCAAAAACCTTGTAAGAATCTGTGTTATGTTCCTAATTCTGCAGACAGGAAAATTAGGCTGTATGAAATTGATTGACTAGGTGACATCCATACCACTATAAAGTAGCTGAAGATGTGTGTTCTTGGATTCCCTTCTTAGACCTGTGTAAACTTGCTATTGACGAACAAATCTTGGCAATATCTTCTTCCTCCATCCAGTATATTGCAGTTTACAAAGCCCCATCAGCATCACTATTTCCTGTTTGCAGCTTTCATAACAGCTTTGTGAGGAGGTCATTATCATCCTGTTCCACAGCTGAAGAAACTGGGGCCCCTCATAGTGAAAATATGAAGGTCAACCAATGCAGAGACATCTCTGAGGTCATTCTGGATAAAGACTGATATGCTATTTCTGAAGGGAAAAGTATCTAACAGGCTTCTTAACAGGTAATTCTGATTTGCCAGATATAAGTAATTCCAAATAGACTTATAAAAATCTCCACAGTTTGGGAGTCTGCTGAAAAGGAATGACAAACCTCTTGGATAATAAAAGGTATTGTTTGTGTTGTTCCTTCCGGTCAGTGCAAATCAAAGTGTACATTGGTGTGTGCACACACTCATGTAAGTGCTGAGCTCTACTGAAGTTTTCCTATTCGATCAGAGCAAAGAAGACAAGTCTGTCAATGGTTAGCACCAGGCCCAAGCATAAGTCTCCTTGCTTCAGACTGATACAGAAGCTTTGAAGATCCTCCATTCATAGAACCTGCTTAGACTTTGTCCAGGGCCACTACACATTATAAATTTAATCTTCAGGGGATAGAGAGATCATTTCTTAGTTAAGATTGCTTCCTGATGTTTCAGAGGGTCTGAGTGTGGTTTTTAGAATTTATATGGTGACTTATAACCATCTGTAACTACAGTTCCAGGGGACTGTAGTTGAAGCTGTGGGTCCGGGGTATACACAATCTATATAAACTCATGAAGGCATGCATACATATAAATAAATAACTCTTTTTTTTAAAAAAAAAAGATAATTCAGTCTTTATTTACACATTCTAATCAAAATCTTCAGTCATCCAGTTCCCCAACATTCATACTGTCCCAACTCCAGCATCATCTGTGCCTCCTTCTGATGTCTGCTCTATAATGAGATGGAAGTCTCTATAATTCAGAGCCTATATGATTCAGGTACTTTGGAGAACTGCCTGGTGGCTTTTTTTTCATGAGTTCTTTCTCCTCTGTGGTCTCTAATTAATAAATATGCAGAAGGAGGCCTTACTGAAGAGTCCCTGACACTGGTACGCACCGTGCCCTTTCCTTTTGTGAATTACTGATTCTGGACAAAGTCTTCAAACCTCTGGCCCATATTAGACCCTTTTCACAATGCTGCCAGAACTCATGATGCAATGCAAAATGGTCAAAAATCTCCATTTGTGTCAAGAGCCCAGAGTAATATTACTTAAGGGGTTTGCAGAAAGTGGGGAGATTAGCTCTCCTGCATGTCTTTCTCCCAGCCTCCATCACTCCCATGTTGTTTTAGTGATTCTTGGACCCACAGATACTTTCTGTTTTTTGTGTCTCAGGATCATTTTTCCACCTGACACGCCTAGTGCTGGAAAGAGGAACAAGCTGGGATGGGTCTGTTTGAGGGGTATTGTTAAGACAGTCTGTGTCAGCGAGGGCTGAGGTCAGTGTGTTTGTCACATGTCCCTGAGGCTCACTCAGACACAACTGGGAGAATAGATGTCTAATCCAGCTGGGGAGACGACAAATGCCTGACAGCTGAGGGCCTCACAGCCTTCTAGAAGCAAGTAGGGCTTTTTCATCAGCCCCAAATCATTCCTTTCCTTGATATACTAATTGATTTCAAAAGAAAAACATCTTTGGACAGTTCACACTAAGGAACAGTCAAAAGCTGACATGATGTTCAAGCCAGTTTCTTTCTCTATTTCTTAAATATTTTTTCTATCTTTAAAATTCTCTCTCTCTCTCTCTCTCTCTCTCTCTCTCTCTCTCTCTCTCTCTCTCTGTGTGTGTGTGTGTGTGAGTGATCTTCAGGAAGGAAGGGAAAGATATATATATATAGACAGTTGCTGATTTCCCATTTCTAAAGATAGTAACTTTGTTTGGTAGCTACAGTTTGTGTTCAGAATGTCAGTACTGCTTACATGTCAAATGATACAGGCTTCTGAGACCTGACTCACTCCTCTTATCTTAGACATTTGCTGTCTAACACATTTATGGACATTTGGGAACCTAAATAATATACACAACCCCTCCCCTACTCTGGGAGGTGGATTAGATTCACCACTGTTCCCTAATCTGTTCTAGAGATGCTCACTGGCCTAGACCATAAGTCTCCACCCCTTTTATTGCTGGTGCTCCAAGTATTTGAGAAAAGCTATTCATCACATTTAAAATGACATTAATGTTATTTAAAGATAAATGAATGAGTTATATGTAACAGTTCAGACAGGAAAGGATAGTGTTGTTTTTAGGGTTACCTGAATGTATCAAAATGTCTTTTAAAATGCTGTATTCATATGAGACTTCCTACCACTTGTTGAGACTTTATTGACGGAAAACCAGGGTCTTCTGGAAGCCTAAGCTGACTTGAGTCTTGATTTACTTAGTCGGTCAGCCAGATGTCAATGCTGGTTGGACTCTGCCTTTATGTTTCCAGTGATTTGGCCCACAGATACTTCTTAACCAAGATAAAGATGTGTGCTGAAGATAACAGAAACCAAAGGGCAGCCCTTGCTGGGGCTTGCCTTCGGCTGCCGTCAGTGAGTGCTGTCAGAGGGAGGAGCTGGACTCTTGGCTGCCACTCCAGACCAGATGTAGGAGTGTGGCAGGGACCTGGGATGGAGAGCTGAGATGGGAGGGTGTATCTAGATTGCTATGTAGAGAATATTTGCAGGTTGAAAGGACATGGCCTGGAAGTATAAAAAGAGAAAAAAGTTCACGTCCCAGAGCATCTGGGGCAAAGGTGTCGGTGGTGGCAGAAGAGGCTCCTAGGAACACAAAGAAAGGAATGTGAGTTCTTAGAAGGACTTAGGATATCCAGTCTTCCCCAGATGAACCCCCTGATAAGTTTTGGATCCCTAGTTATTGGGTATCTGCAGCCACTGATGCAATAAGCCAATCAAACTGAATTAATATATCCAGGTTTAATGAATAGAGCAGAGCAACCCAGAGTGACCCTTGGAATGGCAAGGGAAGAGTCACGTGGCTAATATGGCTCCCAGGTCTTATATAGCCTGTAGGCATAGTCTTGGGCAGCTCCAGGTAAGGCAGGCTTTCTGAGGGGGCAGCGTCTAGAATGGGAGAACAGCTCTAGGCTGCTGCTGGGTGGGCTTTCTCAGGGAAAGGGTTTGGAATGGAAGGTGTAAGACCAGAGAGTGCAATGGAGTTTCCTTGCTGGAGATCCCCAACATCCCAACCTTTTTAGGTACATATAGACAGGCCTAGGGCTTCCACCTGAACACCCCCTTTGGCTTCTGGATTTCCAGAACCATCTCTTACTTCTTCTCCTTATTTATCACATCTGACTCTGTGGTGTCTTCCTCCCACTTGAGGTATCTTTCTCTCACTGTCTCATACCTCTGGCTTTTCCTTCCTCTTACAGTTTGTTTACATCTACAAGGTACTTTAGATTAATCATAGAGCTTCAAATAACATTTACTCCCTGCACTGTGAATCTCTGTTCCTCCCTTGACATCGCCACCCAAATCCAGATGCCTAAGACTGTTTCCTTGTCTACTTTTATTAGTTGTTCTAGAGAACATTTAGGCATCATCCTGGGCTGAGGATGGAGAATACTCACCTAGCATACCAAGGTTTGATCCTTGGCACCAAAACAAAATGAAAAGAAACACACTCAATAAAGCCAATGATTATAGGCAACAGGATAAACCAGCTGGAAAGATTAAAAAAGTTAAGTTATTCTGAAGAGTGGTCTCTGAACTAGTGTGGTGCTATAGAGAATGAAGAACCTTGTCTTCCATCCTTTACTGTTTGATGGTGAAGATTTGGAAATCAATCTAACAAAAGCAGGCTGATGTTTGGTGCTATATGCCACATATATGCAGGGCCATGCTTTGGTGAGTAACTCCAATAGGAGAGCAAACTTTGGAGCCTGCAAACCTAACTTAGAATAGAATGTAAAGAGAAGGAAGCTTCTGTAAGAAGAACAAACATGTTTTTAAGAATATGAGGATCTGCAGGAGAGCAAATGGGAAGTGTGGTTTGTCTAGGTCCTGCCTTTCCATTTTCTCCATGGTCATGGGTATCCACCATAGACCACATTCATCACAGGTTTACTTCACCTCTCTTACACCAGAACCATTCTGAATGGGGGAGGTATGACAGCCTCAATTCCCAGAAACCTCTGCTCACAGATAAGGGGGAGGTTCCAAGAAAGGTTTTTTTTTTTTTTTGTGTGTGTGTGTGTGTGTTTTTTTTTTTTGCATCTGTTAGTTATCAAATGTCCTTGGTGTATCTCTTGCTTGTGCCAAAGCCCTAGGATTTGGAGATGGCCATCTCCAAACCTGCCACCATGTCATTGCTGCAGTTGACCAATGATCTACAAAATTATTCTAATATTCTCAATTGGGTTAGACATGGTGTAGCATTTTAGGCAATAACAGACCCCTTTCACAGCCTCCCTACATATCTGCCTTTCCCCATAGTTTTGTGGTCTGTTTTATTCTGAACATGAACTCATCCATGACACTGGTTTTGCCTAGTGTAATAACAGCAAGCATGTCAAACCCATCAATAACTAAAGGACATGTACATAGAGTTTGTTTTTATTCCTCTCTTCAAGCCCCGAGATTATTTTGGAAGCATGGCCAGGGTAGGTACTAGAAGATGAGAACCACAAGGTAGCAGAAAGACACACTTCAATGAGGCAGCCTCTAGGTAAATGGCAAGTGTACTGTAGACATGTGGATATGCTTAGCAAAGACTGGGTAATTAAAATTCAAATTACAAGGCCTGCCTGGGAATCTGAAGATTCATAATAAATAATAAATAACAATTAGCTACACTTTATTAAACCATGCCTAATTTTGGAGTAGTCTATTGCATAAAACTCTCAGCATACATATGGAAAATCCCTAGCATCATTGTATGGATAGGGTACAAGGACACCCTGAGAGAGACACTTATAGAATTGGAGTTTCTTTAAGCTCAATTCAATGCCTGGCAAATTTTATTTTTGGAGTTGTGGAGATGAAATCTATGTCAGTGTTTTTCATTGAATGCTTTTATGTTCCCCAAAGATGGGGGTTCCTGGCCCTGGTTCAAAATCTGGTTTTACTAGGCTAAGTCCCAATACACCATTATCTATGAATATAAAAAAATCACAATTATAGTTGCTTTTCTTTATGCTCAAAAGGTTGTGATAGCACAATGCCTAAGGAGGGGAGCTGTGGGACAGAGAAATGGGAAAGCTATCAGAAGAAGCAACTTGAAAGATAAGATCCATCAGTGGGAGGAGCAGCATCATCTGTAGGATGTGGTTATGGAGGGGGAGTTCCTGCCTTTAATAGTAGCCCCCCTCTTCCTTCAGATCTTCTAAGTTCAATCCAAATCTTGTGCCCATGTGCTTCCTAGCAGCTTCCGGTTAGCTGTCAATTTTTACACTCTGTCCTTCCATTTGAAAGGAGCTATCTTACTGGAGTCTTGCATCCAGTGTGATACTCCTCCTTGCCTCTTTGGAGAATGATGAACAGAACAAACAGGCCACTTTTTGACATATGTAGATGTTTGAAGGAGAAGCCATGAGGAAAGGTGAACATCCATTACCACTCTCTGTTAGAGCTTTGTTAGGCTCTCACTGATCAGTAGTAGTTGTCTTCTGGTATGAAGTGCTCATTAGTGGAAGGATTCTGCCAGGATTGCTCTCAGGAGTAGAAGACGGCATTCACAGGACATGAAGACAGTATAGGTTCCCAATGTCGTGCAAGGAATTATTCCATAAGGTCAAGATGTCAACGGTGAGTAATGTCGTGACAAAGGCAATTTCCTGGTTAGAGTTGTAGACAGGTTAAATCAGACACACCTGGATGCAAATTAAGATTTATGATTTGCTTCTACTTTTAACATGGGACACTGTGCAATGGAGTCAGCATAATCACTTCCCAGGGAAGGGGCATTGAATGAGATAGAGTGTGAATAAAACCTAACAAAGTGTCTGGTATCCAGTCTGAACTCAGTGAGTACAAGCGATGACATTGACAGTGGCCATTATGATAATGATCCTTTCAATATCTTCTACACAGCCAGGGTATATTTGGAACATTTAATAAATGTGTGCTTTTTAAAAAAAAATCATAAGTTGCAAAGAACAAAATCGTACTTAAGATGTCATTGAGGTCACCCAGTAAAGAAATCAGCTGAATGTCATTTGGTTTTGTTGCTATGATAAATATCATGACCAGAAGCATCTTAGGGGCAGAGTGACTTCAGCTTACACCTCCAGATAATGACTTATTACTGAAGGATGTGAGCCAAGAGCTCAAGGCAGAAACTTGTACCAGAAACTATGAAGGAAGGCTGTTTACTGCCTTGCTCAGCTAGTTTTCTTCTGTGGCTTAGACCTGCCTATCTAAGGATGGTGCTGCCCACAGTGGGCTGGATCTATCTACATCAATTATCCGTCAATACAATCTGTTACAGATGTGGTCACAGGACAATGGGATTGAGATACTGAGGTCCCCTCTTCCCGGGCTTTATCAATTGACAATAAAAACTACCCATCAAAGACCTTTCCCAAATTCATGTGAGGATAAATTCTTTCTTCATCCTGGACCCACACTTGGCATCTATGGGACAATATCACAAGGCACAGCACAGTGCAGATAATGCTACTTTATAAAAACAATCTTCAGTGACATGTTTTAAAAAAATCCACTGCAGAAAGCAAGATGAGCACTGAATATAAGAAAGCATCAGTGTGAAATTTGGTCAATGTATATACATACTGCTTGAAGGCTTCCATTGGTTGTGAGCCTCTGTGGGGTCTGGGGACCTTATTCATCATCCCCATCCTGTCATTCCAGGCCACTTGCTGAGAGGAGTCAGCCTACAGTGGGTCAGGGCTGAGTCAGAGCTGAAGGCTTCACTGCTAGCCTGGTTTTCAGCCGAAGCCACGAGGGCCCTGAGTGGCGACTCTGTTCTCTGAAACATAGCCCTGAACTTTGTACTGCCTCTGCAGGACCATCCAGTCAACACTTAGCATATTTTCAGCCAGGACTGGCCACACACATATTATGTTTATTTGGGTTTGTTTCGTAGGGCCTCACTTGAAGACAGTAGGGTTGTATTGGTCTCAGTGTCAAAGCTCCACACAGTGCATCCTTTGAAGAAGGAAGTTACCACTCTGTGCAAAATGAGGTTGAGTCCCAGAACAGGATGAGTCACCAGGAGACCTGAGTTTTAAGGACTCTTCTCCAGTATCAATGGCTTTGCACATTGGGCAAGTTGCAGGAGTGATTGCCTTTTATGGAGAAATTTGCAGATTTAGAAAAGACAGGAGACTTACAGAAGACAGTGTCTGGGGCAGAGAAATGGCTCAGGCCACAAAGTCCTGGCTAGCCCTTCCAGCAGGAGAACCTCAGACTGATCACCATCTCCCACATAGAAAGTCAGGTTCATGGCATATGCCTGTAGTCCTGGTGCTGAGGAGGTGGAAACAAGGAAATCCCTAGACCTCATTAGTCATTTAGTCTAGTAAAAATCTGTGAGCTCCAGGTTAAGTAAGTGACTCTGTTTCAAAAACTAGGATTTACCTAGTTTTTACTAATCATTTACCTCTGGCCTCTACATGAATGCATATACATAAGCACACAAAAGATCCAAAATAATAAACAAATAAAAAAATTAAAGGCAATGTCGTACTTCTTCTATAAGAAAGACACTGCGACCTTCTTAGTATGGTGATAAATAGATGAAACACTCATACTGAATTTACAGATGAGAATTTGTGAGGAGGAGACTTCAAATTAGTTACTTGGGGAGGGATACTGTACGTATCAACAAGAATAAGTTGAATCCACAGTTCATAAGTTTTTCCATGGTGTGCAGAACATAGCAATACTTAGCAAGTTAATTTTTGAAGAGAGCAACATTAAAATCTACATTTTGAGCAAAACCATACACACACGTAAATGTAATAAAAATTTAATTAAAAAGAGATAAAATACCAACAGTTAATTCTTAAGAATTTTAATTCAATTAAAATTAAAGCTTTATGTCTATAAACTGACCAGGTAAGATTTATCATAAGCACTCAAGAGTGTGTGTTCAAAGCAATTCTTAGCTCATAAAAACAAACAGAATAAATAAATAAATTAACAAGCATATTATCACATGAAAAGTTCACAATTTTAAAAGACCATAAACAAAAATTATGGGCAGTGTGATGTTAGAAAATGATTTAGAAAGAAACACTTCAAAATATTAATGGGGCTATTTCTGATAAATGAAATTAAAGCTGACTTAATAATTTTTTTCTTGGTATGCTTTATGGATTTAAAACTCATCATAATGACTGAACATTAATTCCATAATTAGAAAATATTTCAGAGCCAAAACTTAGGATTGGGGATATGATATTATGGTACTTGCCTAACATGCCTTGGGTTTGACCCCAGAACTGAAAAAATAAACAAATAAACAGCCCAGTTTTAACAATAAGAGTAGTAATGTTTTCAACTATTATAGTCACAGCTACAGCTAGATCTCCATATCTTTTGGGCTATGGATCCACAGAACCCGGGGACTGGATTAAAGCAATAGTTTAGCTGGGCTGCTCCACCACAGTCTGAATCTGTAAAGCTATCTGCTGATTGGTACTCACACACATCTGAGATGAGCCATTTGCCACCATCTGCTGCAGTTCACCTCTTTGCTGTATTGAATGTGCTGATTATTATCAAGCTATAGCAACAGTTATCTCCACACACAAAAAGAGTAGTAAAATGCTAAATATCATTCTAACACCCAAGGAACTTCCATGTAGACTCTGTATCAGTGAATCACAAAAACTGGGGTTAAAGAAATACCTATTCTGAAGCTGGACAGTGGTGGTGCATGCCTTTAATCACAGTGCTCATGAGGCAGAGGCAGGCAGATCTCTGAGTTCTTGGCCAACCTGCTCTGCAAAGTGAGTTCCAAGATAGCCAAAACTACACAGAGAACACTCTTTCAAAAAACAAAAACAAACAAACAAACACCTGCTTTGAACGTTACCTCTGACTTCAGCACTGTAGCAGCTTACTTTGGTCCCTGGCTCCAGGGCTCCATCTGGCACTGATTCCTCCCCTCCCTGTCTCCTCATTCCTGGACCCCAATCCTGTGCTAGTCATCTACTGAATCTTTGCTCAACGACTCCCTCATACTCTCCTGCAAGCTCCCATTTCAACAATACAACAGGCCTTTGCTTCCGTGGTTGCTCTGGGATCTAAAAACAATTACTGATCACTTGATGTCAGGGATACAGACTAGATGCTTCTGTAGAGTTTCTTCAAGCATTGACTGTTTACTAGATAGCCAATTCATAAGACAGTCCGTGACCTCCAAAGATGTAAAAAAAAAAAAAAAAAAAAAACCAGCAGGAATGTTGGACAGAGGGCAGGCACCATGTATGTAGAATTGTTACTAGGAAGCTGATGGATCTGTGCCTTTGAGAAAACATAAGAACAGAACAGTAAGAAAAAGCCAGGGAGAAGTGGGATAGAACTGGCCTTCTGTTACGATCCCACAATCCCTCCCCAAGTGGAGTAACTCATAGCAGAAACACCCCCTGGCTATGACCATATCTCTTCACTCATCACCTTTCTGAGAGACTGAGTACTCGATGATGGCACAGAGCATGCCTCTTGAGCTTACAAAAGAACGCTTGATCCATATTTGTTGAGTGACAAGATATGATCTGAATCTTTGAGGGAGCATTAGACTTGGCCATGAGGATAGGTGGGTGGTTCTCCCTGGCAGAGGAAGTATCCTGTGCCAAGACAGGAGGAACAGAACACCATAGTGTGCTTTAGCTGTCATTGGCACGCCATCTCCAAACTGCCACTCAGGAAGACATTTACATCTTGAAAAAGGCTTGCGTGCATCTACCAGAGTTGGAAGCAATAGAGAATAAAACCTTTGTTCAATCAACGATGACAAATTTAACATTAAACCGCTAGCCAAAAGCACACCTCAGAACGCACGGGATGGATAGTGCTGACACGTGCCCGGGAGTCCCCAGCATGAGCTTTATTTATTGCCACCCTCTTCAAAGCAGAGCAGGACAAAAGTCATTGGAATAAGCATGGAGTTCATTCTCCCCCAACACCTGAGGGGTGCTGCCAGGCCAGAGGCCAGCCATAGCCCCACACTACCCCACCATCTAGAAGAGGAAGACCCAGTCTTCTCCCTGAAGTCTCCTTAGCCTCTGGCCAGTGAACAGGCATGCTGTTGGTTTGGAAGCCAGTGACGTATGTGGTGACATTTGTATTAGTGCCTTCCTGGTGACTGCCTTCTGTTTACAAAATCCTAAGATGGAGGAGGGCAGAACCACTCTAGAAGACTTAAAGTATGTATATCAAAGGCCAAGGCCTGTCTTTTTTCCACCCCGACCACTTGACCAGATTTGGGCACATATTTTAGGCTAGCCACATGAGGATCTGCTGTCTATTCAGTAACATAACCCATTTAATTTCTGGTTGGGGGCCTGGGTAGGTTTGACTGAACAGGGAAAATTCTTCCTGTCAGGGCTGCCTGTGCTACCATGAGGCCAAAGTTAGAGGTGAGAAGAGCAAAGGGCCCTGCAGATGACCCCAAATTACCGCTTACCAAAGAAGACAGTCACTCACCAGGTTGACACCACCCTGTCCTCAGCCTTGTGGGTTTTTTCCAGATGTGAATTTTCTAGTCTTCTGAGAGCAATCGTGAACCACACCTCCTGGGACAGTGGAGACCATTGTCTCTGACACTCCAGGTGGAGTAATGTGAGGACCCTTTGAGATACATAACACTCTGCATTGATTTCAAAGCCATGGGGTGGTTGTTTCCCCACCTGACTTTATTCCTCCAGTACTTGCTAGTGGGTGTGGTTTCCACAGCTGACCAGGCTATAAATCCAATGTACAGAGGAAAAACTCTCTCACCTTTCACCTAGAACACAATCTACTTTCTTCCTTTTTCTTCAGTACACAGAGCGGCTTGGCTTCTCAAATATTTCCAGGACAAATATAAACACTCAGCCGACAACCAGAGTGCTGAACTTGAAGATCACCTGTACAGAAAATACCTTCTGTGCTCTGGAATATTCTCTCATGTTACCGGTTTCCTTGGAAAGATATAGCCCTCTGAGGAGGTACCTGGGCTTCATCCCGAGGTCTTTGACACATGTAAGCATGCAGGAACTCGCAGTGGTTTGGCGCTTCAATGGCTCTGCTGGTGCCTGTGCACCATGGCACATCTATGAGAAACACCTCTCCCTTTGAGGATCCAGTATCACTCCTTAGTGAGAGAACAGACAACATGGCTTGGAAATTTTTCTCCTTTCTACATCTAGAACTCATATCTCAAGCTTGTTGTGGGATCTTGAATGCAATATCTTTCTTGGTTTAATCTAAATATAGTTTTGGGCATGAAGAAAATGCTTAGAAAGTATAAAGCTTGTTGACATCAGAAGGAGAGCGCTCTGGTTTGGATTTTACCAAATTGGCTTTTACATTGATCATATTTGTCGAAATGGTGGAAGCTTTTATTCTCACCAGCATAGTGCTTAAAATAATACGATGGTCCATAGCATCAGTCCCTTGGCAATTCTGCCAACATACCTGGTTTCCAGTGCCAGATGTAAAGGTTCAAGCAGATCTCAGCACAAAGAAAATGTTTGCATTGCTGGCAGTGTGTGCTTCTGTGGAAGGGATTGGACATAATTTTCTCGGAACCCCTAGGTGGGCTGCTAGAGCCTATAAGAGATAAAACTGTTGGGAGCTTTCTGGACGTTACCTGTTGTTTCTCCCATGAGGCTTTGAGAGTGCCACTTCTCTTCCTCACTGAAAATCTCTTTTAATTGTTAAAAATATTATACAATGAACATACCAAATACTTAAAAATAAAATTAGTAGTTCCATAGTGTTCCGGCATATTCTGCTGTTCCAAACTATCTGTAATTTGCATATCATCTTAGAATCATGATTTTCTAGGCCCTTCCACTGAAGATTCTTTTTCATCACAAACTCTCATTTTTAGGGCTTTTCAGTACTCATATTACTAATTAATTAGCTTATCAACCCTGCTAAGAAAATAACCATTGCTCTTGGCCTCTAATGGTCTGCATTTTGCTTACAGTGATACCACTTCTGTGAGCATCAGTGTGTCTATAGCATAGTTTTCTTTTGTATTTGAATAAATCCCCCAGAATATTAACAGTTTCTTGGCCTATACTATACTGATTTGTTAAAGGCAGCAGAGATTTATGCTTCGTGGTTTGTGGTGGTTAGATGATGCCTCTACTGAGACAGGGACAGGACTCACCGTTTATTGACAGGTAGAGTGATCAGCTCCTGCTTATATAAATTGAGGTCAGCTAGCCAGCCCATCCTGATCTACTGCTTGATGTCCCGCCCTATTTAGATGGCAAACCTTTAGTTGCTTCAGGGCATCCTTTCCCTCTTATGTCCTGTGGGGTGTCCCCACCCCCAAACTGGCTTGACCCCAAGCCACTTGACTCTCTGAATAAACCTATTAGAGTGAATTAGCCCCATTTTATAGCCATCCACACTGAGGTTTGAGAGGCTTGTTCAGGTACAGAGATGAAACCTGACAACCGAGAGACAAACTCAGCCTGGGCTGTAAGATACTGGGGTGCTGGGTGGCAGGGTTAATGGGTGCAGAATGGAAGCTGGGATGTCAGTGGAGCTGGAGGTATGATGCTTCAGCATCTCTCTCACTCTTTGGCTCCCGTATTGTTAAGCATTTTGATTGGCTTCTCTGTGTCATAGTAATTTGCAGTTGTTAAATGCTAGATGACTTCAGAGGGGGGATTTATTTAGAGCCCAGTTATTAAAATGTCTATGTTGATTTAAAGAATTCTTCTGCTTTATATTATCCCCTTGTCTCGTATCTCTTTAATCTATAGTCATTTCTAACAGAACATTCAGGGTCCACAAGCCTAAGCACTTTAAGTGATTCTCAGCAAATCTCATTTATAATCACATTATCCCTTTGCCAAATAATCACTTGGCCATATCCTTGTCTATTTACCGTCTATGAAATTGGCAGTGCCTACTCAGGCCCATTACAGAGCCATCTATGTAGTTTGAGACTAAACCATGTTTGCTTTTCTAGAAGAGATCTCTGAATATCTTTCTTTTACTATGCAATTGTTCTCTGGTTTCTTCTCTGAAAGCCAGGCTATTGGGGTTAACCTTCCAAGTCCACGAGGGTGATGCCTGTTTGGGAAGAATTGAGGAAAAAACATTTCATGTTATAAACCCACCCATTCATGAAAGAAATGGAGAGATTAGTTTATAAGGATTTTGACATTTCCTTCACTGACCTTGTGAGTGAAGGACTGAGTTTCCTTGAAATAGAGATTGAAGCAATGGGGTGTACAAAATCAGGGAGGGTTTGGAGGGAGTGGAACACTATGATGTGTCTGAGACTTCTTACAGCAGTGGAAGTCACGTGATGGACATTAATATCTAGAACAGTAAACGACACCAGAGATTGGATCCCAGAGGAGTATCTAGATTGACTTTAGGACCCTTATCTCCAAACAGGACGCTGGGACATGTGTCCCTCCAAGCTTTACTATTGGAGCTTCCTCCCGGAATAGAGGCCTCCAGCTGGCCCTCCAGGTCATGCTTATCAGTGGGTACAAAGACATCTTATAGAGAGGAGAAACACAGGAGAAAGCAGCTCCTAGAAACTCCAGTCACCGCTGTGAGGCTGAGCTCAAACAAGTAACGCAGTCACTAGAGCACCCACTATCTAGCTGCAAACAAGAGAAGTCTCCGATTCCCAAACCTCAGCCCCAAGCTTTCTTCATACCCCATGAGTATCGCCCCACAGTAACTGGTCCCTGCTTCTCTTGTTTCTTCCTCTGTTTTTGCCTTAAGCATCTCCTGAAGGATAACCCATACTTCAGCGCATGCGTGGCTTCCCAGCATCCTGAAGACAGAGCTCAGCCTTCTTGCCTAAGGCTTCTTTTCCAGCATTATCCCTGTGGGAATTTTTTGCTTGCTCTCTTTGCACCAGCCATGTGGGTGGTCTCTTCCTCACCAGACTGAAGACGCTCCTACACCTTCCTTTTCCTTCAGCCGCCTTCAGCCTTCCTACAGTTTTCATTTGCTTTGCTGGTTCCTACACGTCCCCAGTCGAGCCTTTCCTGGCAATTCTGCCCTTTACTTTCTTACTGCCCTTATGGAGATTAACGGGTCCTCTTCCTTTCCTCCCAATTTCCACATCTCCTCCCTTTCCTCTTCCTCCCCTCCCCCTCCTCTTCCGTCTTCTCTCTCAATCACTAGCATCTGTGGTTGTTGATCTGTTTATCTTTCTCACCAGATGTTAACGGTCTAGCACTGTACCCACCCTTCCACGAAAAGGCTCAGGCTCATTAGCAGTGGTTCTCAACCTGTGGGCCGTGACCCCTTTGCGGGTCCCCTATCCGATCTCTTGCATATCATATATTTACATTATGATTCATAACAGTGGCAAAATGATAGTTCCAAAGTAGCAACAAAAGTAATTTTATGGTTGAGGGGGAGGGTCACCACAACACGAGGAACTGTTTTAACAATACCATTACCGTGATGGAGGAACCAGAGCCACCACCATTACCATGATCACCTTGAGGAACACAGGGGACATGATTATTTGTTGCAGGTACAGTAAGGATGTAGTCAGCATCCCCAGGAGACGGAGGAGAGTAAGTTGAGTAGGAATTTGGTGACACTCACTACCAGGAGAAAGTGGGCAGCAGGGAAGGGCGGGCACGGAACCATCTCCACCGTGCGCCACCCACGTCTGTTTGGCACCCTCGCTGCCAAGCCAGTACTGGAAAATTTTTTGCTACTTTCTTCTTTTCTTTCTCCCACACCGTCAGGAAGTGACAGGGAAGGAGAAGCTAGGCCATCTGGGGCTGTGGGAAGGTCTGGCAGAGAGAAAGGACTTGACAGTGATAGTGTCTGGAGGCCTGGCTTTGTCTCCTTGTATCCAAGGACTGGTTGGAACGGCATAGGCAACGGCCATTTAAGGAAGTCTGCACAGTGTGCTTTTGGACATTTTGATAGAAATCTGCATCTGAAGAAAATGTGGGGGTTTGTTAGGGAGCAAAGTTTCTCTCTGCTCCCTTCCTTCCTCACTCACATTATGTGACCCACTGCCAATGCACCATGGAGATTTGTCATTTTCTGAGTAGTATTCCCAAGAGCTAATAGTTTTATTCTGAATATACCTGCTTTAAAGGTCTAGTAGGAATATATGTGTTCCCTTCTTCTCCCCAAGTGGCAGGCAGTATTATGGGACTGCTCTAGAAACAGAATTCTCAGTGATTTTTCTAATCCAAAGAACTAATTCTACACATCCAGACTGCCCGGAGGGGAAGATGCACACACATGAGGAAGAATGTAGAACTTATAAATCATCGTGTTGCAAGCAACTGCCTTACTTAGAAATAGCCTCTGGCTGCTCTTGTTCAAGTTAGATTTCCAGCACCCAAATGGTGGCACACAACCATCTGTCATTCCAGCTCCAGGGGACCTTATACTCTCTTCTGCCTTCCTTGGGCACCAGGCATTCATGTAGTGTGTATACATACATGTAGGCAAACATTCATTTACATAAAATAAATAGACAAATATATATGTCTATTTACATCTATATAGAACAAGCTCTGGGATATGCCTTTCTGTTTATTTGAATTTAGTTTTACCATTTGGCTGGGTGTGGAATACTGGGAATTTATTAGCCTGTTGATGCTTTAATTACAACTTTTGCAAAATGGGCTTTCTTTGTAGATTAGAGTACATGTCAATGTAAGAGCATCTTATCCATGGGGTTGCATGAGTACCCAGTGAGTTAACGAGTGGGCAGGGCTTAACCAATGCTTATCTAAGAGCAAGCTTCTGAGATGCCAACAGTGCAGAGCCTCTGAAATGCATGATGGGATGGTGACAAGATTTTACCACTGGGATTGATTGTGACTTCCTCTTCTGGTCTCCCATGCCCCTTCTTTCCATTGGTTACAGTTGGAATGTGCTTCAGGATTCTCTCGAGTTTGGTCTCACCTATGTGGTATGATCCTTGTGCTTACAGATGACTAAAAGTGGTTTCGTCTGGTTATGCCAAGTGAAGATATGCTGTCTCTGTGACACACCAAGACTCACCTATGTAAATGTTCCGCCCTTTCTTTTCAGACAGGCACTCTCTTTAAAGAGACACAGGAAAAGCCAGGTTTTGACACTTTTTTTTAGAAAGAAAATGACTCCTGTTGAGAACCACGGCAATCATGAGGATCAGTCCAAATGTGTGTTGGTGCACAGTCTGCTATTAGCCACGTGCTCAGTTCTAAACTAGTGACTTCATCCAGTGATAGAGGTCAAGGGAGAGTCACAGACAGGCCCTACTCTGTCTTTAGTAAAGGTGAAAGATTTAAACAATGTGAAAAAAACTAAAGTATTTTTACTCTGATTAGAAGCAGGATCAACTCCAGGCTTCAGACACTCACACCAGAAGGAGTTTTCTAAAGGAATATTGTTGCTATCACCGAGAGAATAGAGGGAGAATTTTGAACAGGCAAAAACAACAGATGTCCAGTGTGACCTACCCTTCCTGTATTATCCTTTGAACACGTACTGCAGCCTGCTATTTCCTGCCCTCGTACGTGATGTTTCTCTGCTTGAAATGTCTACCTCACACCTCCACCTATCAGAGGTTCAAAGTGCACTGTAAATTATACTTCCTTTATGGGACTTTCTGCTTGACAGTCATAATTTATTACTTCTATTACGGCTCTTATTGTCATCCAACTCATTTTTATCGGCTGTGTACGTGTCTTTCTTTACAGATTATTAGCTTCTTATGTAGAAGAGCATTCTCCATACAGGATTGTGCATCTCTGCATTATCTACAGGTCACTGAGCTCCTTCTCCTATGTGAAAACTCCATCTCAGCTCTAAAGGGTAAAGTTAGGAACCATTGCTACCACCACTATTTTCTAGTGCGGTGTCCACCACATGTCAGTTTGCTAATACATTCTTGATTGTCTTACTAGAAAATCTTCTTGCCTCCAGAACTCATTTTCAGTGTTCTCAAAATTCCCTGTCCTCATCGTGTTTTATGCCCAAGATTAGCATTGTTCAGGTGCTGAAATATGCTCTTTCCTACCAAGATACTGCAGACAGCTAGGTCAAGCAATTAGGATTTATGTCTGGATTGACAATAAGTTTTTTTGGCATTTCTTCAGTTTTCTGAAAGCAAACAAAAACAAAAAAATCAAAACACAAAACTTTTGCATGTTAGTGTTTTATCTTATGAACCTAAATACAAACTGAGCTCTTTTTGAACCTCTGTAAGACCAGCAGATACATCTTCACTAGCCTGTAGCAGATGTGAAATCTCTAATCAGCACACTTTCCCAGCCAGTATGAGAAAGGCCTGCAAGCTAGAACATGCCCTGGTGGCTTTGGCCTTCCTTGGTTATATTTCAGAAATTATAGGCCAGCTACTAGCCGTGAGAAAGTGCTGAGGCTCTCTGCACTGGGAGGTTGATCCCTGGAGAATCCCGTGGGCTACTAAACCTCACAAGGGACTTCTACCCCCCATTCTTTCCTTCCTGCTGAGGAGACACCAGCCTTACATCCCACTCTGGCTGCCCAGGGATGTTTTGGGAATCCTATCTGGATGTCCATTTTCTGCATTCTATTTATGAAGTCTGTCAGGTGACCCATCTTTTGGGGTCTAATCTCTTATTCAATTAGTTGTAGTTTGTAGCAATGATTATAATAAAATGAGTTAGTTGTTTATGGCTTGATAGACTGACCCTTGCAGATCACACAGTGAATTTGCATATTAAGCTGGACTACCTGGAAACAGCTCACTCTAAGAATAGGCAAGAGGTAGAAGCAATGAAACAGGTCTCTAAGAGACAAAACATAGGGAGAGCCTGGTCCTGATAGGAGAATCATTGAACACAGGGGTTCCTGGCATTTGGTAGTGATTCTGCCCTCAGAATATAAGAGATAGGAACCTGAAGGTTGTTGAAAAGCCTATTAATGGATGGTACTTTGAGCCAAGTTAGCTTTTCACTGTCTCTTTTGGCTAACATCATTAGCTATCTGTGGTGGTTTTAAAGAAAATGACCTCCACTAGGCTCACAAGGTGTAGCCTTGCTGGAGTAAATGTGACTTTGTTGGAGGATGTGTGTCTCTGGGGTTTGCTTTGAGATCTCAAATGTTCAACCTAGGTGAGTGGTTTATGGTCCCTTCCTCTTCCTACTGATCTGGATACAGAATTCTCATCTTCAACACCATGTCTGTTGCATACTGCTGTGCTTCTCTCCATGACGGTGATGAGCTAAATCTTTAAACTGTAAGCCAGCCCCAATTAAATGTTTTACTTTATAAGAGTTGCCATGGCCATGGTGTCTCTTCACAGCAGTAGAAACCCTAAGTAAGATACTGTCATTTAAGCAATTTCTCATGTGTGTTTTGTGTCTGTGATCTCATTTGATCCATGGACTAGCACTCTTAGTATGTTGATGATAAACAATACCCACATTTGGAAAACAACAAAATCGAGGCTCATAGAGGTTATTTTACATTTGTTAAGGCTTCTTAATTAAAACAGTGTAGAGTTAGTATCTAAATCAGACTTGTCTGACTCCAAAGTCTCTTCTGTTCCTCACTGCATCCTCAGGCTCATCCTGTCAACACAGGCTTACGCAGCTTCAGACTTTTACATACAGATTCGTCCATCATTTTCCTACTGGCCACATAGCTTCAAGTATCTGCAATGTATAATCATTGCTGGGTGTTGGACATAATGGAACATGGGATCAGAAAGACTAGTGAAGTGAGCTGTGGCTTAGGGAGAGTTTCACAGAGGTCAGTGGGGGAAAGTTTCATCTTCAGTCCAAATAATGAAGGATGTGTAGTAAGTACAACAGGAGAGAATAGTCTAAGTAGACATGTTGTTCCAGGCTTAGACTCTGAGAAGGCACCCATGAAGAACATGAGGAAGGATAAATGCCCTGGTACTCCTATTAAATGTGCCCAAAGGTTTCTATGTGTATCTATGTGTAGACATGAGGAAAATATGGATGCTAGCTGATGGCATGACTAGGAACAGTCAGGGAAGTCTGAAGCCTATAGTGATGGAGACTTAGCTTTGCATCTAAGACTTGGGGAACATAGAGGTGGAGAGGAGATTATGAATACCATCATTTAAGTCAGAACACTATGAAAGAGTCATAAACCAAACCAAAGACTCCTAGGCAGAGGCTTAGGGTGATTGTATTGCCAAGTTTTCTTTAAGGTAAAAACCTCCACTGCTTTGTACAAAGTGTTTTTGTGAGTAGTGCCTGAAACAAGAAAAACAGCTTGAGCAAAAATCAAATTCCAGAAGAGCCTTGGTTAAAAAAAAAAAAAAAAGCTGCTAGATTAGTTCAATTGAATTTGATGAGCTGTTAAGAACAATTGTGATAGGACACAGAAGCCACTAACATGAAATATTATGATAATACAAAACCACATCCACACTTTGAGTACTTTGAGTATCCTCAGGCAATATGAATGATACAGAAGCATGAGTGGTTTTGCTGGTTGCATATCACGTCTCTTTTTCAGATAATTTCCCAGGGACTCCAGCTCTTTACAAGGGTGATAACAGTTACCACAAGTTAAATCCAGTCCATGTGGCTGATGCTGCTCTGTTTCACGTGTAATGTCACTCCATCTTCACTGTGGTTATAGCTGGTGACTTGTGTGTGGCTGGTGAAGGTGGCTGATACCTCTTGCTTAGAAATCTTACAAAGAGATTTGGAGAATATCTTCCTGAGCAAGGTCTCACAAACCCAGAAAGATAAGTGAGGGATGTACTCACTCATTAGTGGACTTTAAGCAAAAACATTCTTTTTTCATTGAAAGGTGATGGATGAATAAAGTGATTTAAAACACACACACACACACACACACACACACACACACACACACACACACACACACACAAGAAAAAAGAAAACAAAAAACCCCTGGTGCTCAGGACCTTGTTTCTATCCCATGATTTCTGAAAGGATATTCAGTCAAGCCATATTAAAAACAGATTTTGCATTTCTATTTTCTTAGGAGTTTACAATGAGTTTTAGAAAGTACATGTGTTCAATACTTCATACTTCAAAACTGTTATTGTGAGATACTGAGGAATGAGGTAAATCTTCACATATTCAGAAAGGAAAAGGTTTGCAATCACATGTGGCAGACAGACATGAAAACATATTTTGCCAGAATCCACTGTCACTCATTTTGTGGCTTGAGTTTGTTTTTCTTTCTTTCTTTTTTTTCAGTTTTGTAAAGCTCTTTATTTATTTTTTTATATTAATCTTTTTTATTTAAAAGTTTTTGTCTTTCTTTTTAGTATTATTATTATTATGAACAAAGAAGTCACACTTTCTAACCTTGTATATCCTGATTCAAGGTCCCTTCCCCCTCCCACCACATCAGGTCATTCTTTCTTCTCCACAAATCCCCATCCCCTCCCTGGGCAGGCAGCAGACAGTCCCATGGTCCCACTGTCCCAATATTGCTTAGATGAGTCTCCACTCCTGGCAGATCCAGTTTTCTCCCAGGTGTTCCTCTAGGGGGAGTGGGATCCAAGGAGTCAGTCCAGGGTGTTTCTGATCCCAAGCTGTTTAGTGGTTGTGGTTTGCAGCTTGGGCATGCTTGGCTTTTTTCTTGTTAGTTTGTTTAGAGACCACTAACGAGTGAGTACATCCCCTGCTTATCTTTCTGAGTTTGTGATACCTCGCTGGGGAGGATATTCTCCAAATCCATCTTAGCCAATCTAACAGGTGTTAGGTGGTATCTCAAAGTTTTTCTGAGTAGACTTTGGTTTCATAGCTGACCACAGTGTTTGAGAGTGTCATTGCCCTGTATTAACTGTTGACATAGTCAGCTTACATAATCCTGCCAACATAATAAATATGAAATGATAGTTTCTTGTGATTTAACTTGCAATCACTCAGTGAAATTTTATTATCTGTCTGCTGGACATTTAGATTTTGTCCTCTGGGAATTGCTTCCTCTATCTCACTCCATTTCTACTGGTTTATGTATCTATTGATTTTTAGAAGTTCCTAGTTAATTCTTAATATTATTGTTTCTCAAGTACTTCTTTTATAAATATCTTCCTGAACATAGAGCTTTTCATTTTTACAGGTTTCTTTATGTATAAATGGAAAATTATATATAATTTATACATATATAATTCATAAATATATATAATTTATAAGATTACATATAATTTTATAAATATACAATTGATTGTATGTACATGTTTATTCTGGTTAATATCTTTTATGTTTTATTTAATAGTTCATTTTCAATATCTAACTTTAGGTACATTCACCACTTATTTTCTTCCATATTTTGTTTTGACTTTTAGTTTTTGCTTTTCTTAAGAAATGTCTAATTGAACTCTGTGTGTGATATGAGGTAGGAACCCATTTCCTTCCCCTCTTTACCCCATGCGTAGCCTGCTGCCATGGTACAATTTGTAGAATAGGATACCATGCCCCACTGAGAACCTAAAATGCCAGACATGTTTTAGTGAGTATGAGTACCTTAAATAACAATGCCAAATTATTCTCCAATTTATTTTCAAATTAATATTATACTAAATTAGCTACTATAGTCTTATAATAAGTTGACTTCTATGTTAAGTATTGCATTGGTGATTCAAATAAATTTTCTTCCTCATATCAGTGTACTTAATGACATGACTTTGAAGCTCATGCTATTGAAAAATTGAGTCTGTTTCCCTGCCCTTGGAATCAGGACTTGATTTGCTATTTGCTTTGGCCATCAGAATTCGGCAGATGTGATGCAGTGCCAATTCCAAACATAGAACTCAAGACCTACATGTTTCCACTCCCTCTTGTGGAACTCAGCCTCAAAGCTAGGTGGAACCAGTCTAAATTGGGACCATACCAGACCAGCCATTGCTTAGCCAATGTACCAGCTGTCCATGTGAGCAGGCTGTGTCAATATAGCTGGACTCAGAGCACAAGAAATGCATTGCCAACTCATAGACTCACAAGCTAGAGTAAATGCTGTTGGGTTATGTGCTTTTTTGTTTCAAAATATAGGGCCATTTTCATCTCTTATTCTAGTATCCAAAGTATCTCAGTTGATAACAACCATATATATGTGTGTGTACATATACACACACACATATGTAACACACATATAGGGGGGAGAAGAGAGAGAGGGAGAGAGAGAGAGAGGAGAGAGAACTGGTTCATCAGAGAGCATGACATGTTAGCACTCTTACACATTTCAGAGCAGCATCTTGGTTTTTTTTAATTTTTATTTTTTCTTTATTTATTTTGTATTTATCAAGAAAAACAGCAAGATGAATTTAAAATGCTGAAAAGTTAACAATAACTATAAAGAAGATAAAAATCATAAGCATGACTTATCAAGGGTGATAATGCAAATAAGATTACTACACATATATTTACTTTGTGTTCAGCTTTCCCTCTGAAATTTTTTTTCATCCCTGTATATCCTTATTCAAGGTCCCTTCCCCCTCCCACCACATCAGGTCATTTTTTCTTCTCCACAACTCCCTATCCCCTCCCTGGGCAGGGAGCAGACAGTCCTATGGTCCCACTGACCCAATAATGCTTGGATCAGTCTCCACTCCTGGCAAATCCAGTTTTGTCCCCCCTCCCTCAAGAGTGAGTCAGGTGTTCCAATAGGTAGAGTGGGATCCGAAGGGTCAGTCCAGGGTGTCTCTGATCCCAAGCTGTTCAGTGGTTGTGGTTTGCCGCTTGGGCATGCTTGGCTTTTTTTCTTGTTTGTTTGTTTAGAGACCACTAATGAGTGAGTACATCCCCTGCTTATCTTTCTGAGATTGTGATACCTCGCTGAGGAGGATATTCTCCAAATCCATCTTAGCCAATCTAACAGGTGTTAGGTGGTATCTCAAAGTTGTTTTGATTTGCATTTCTCTGATGGCTAAAGATGATGAGTACTTTTTCAGGTGCCTTTCAGCCATTCATAGTTCTTCTGCTGAGAATTCCCTTTTTAGATCTGTACCCCATCTTTTGATTGGGTTATTCAAGGTTTTGGGCTCTAGATTCTTGAGTTCTTTATATATCTTACAGATCAGTCCTCTATCACTTGTAGGGTTGGTGAAAATCTTTTCCCATTCTGTAGGCTGTCGTTTTGTCCTATTGACAGTGTCCTTGGTTTTGCTGAAGCTTCCTAGCTTCAGGAGATCCCAGTTATTGATTGTTGGTCTTAGTGTCTGTGTCACTGGTGTTATATTTAGGAAGTGGTGGCCTGTGCCAATTTGTAGAAGTGTATTTCCCACTTTCTTTTCTATCAAGTTTAAAGTGGCTGGGTTTAAGTTGAGGTCTTTGATCCACTTGGATTTGAGTTTTGTGCAGGGTGACAGAAGGGCAGCATCTTTTGTAGCAGAGAGAACTTTCCATGATGCTACCTTAGTTTATTCCCCCAAAGTGAAGCTAACCAGACCTTTTCTTGCCTTATCCCTATAAGCTGTTAATTTATTTGTATTGGCTTTATCATATTATACTGCCATTATTATAAGATGAGGTTCTGTTGCTACAGCAACCAACAGTGATACATGAGCTTTTTGATTTAATTGAAACCATAACCATCATTGGCCACATTCCACATACATTCTTGGCTGTCTTCACTTCTGAGATTTGAAGAATGAGGAATATTCTACAATTCTGCCAGGAACTGATGTTTTCTATCTGTTTCTATCATGACACTATCACTGAATCCATTGTTCTCTGAATTTACTGACTTCTCATCTTCAGGATATTACAAAACAATATGAATTCAACATGCTTTTGATAGTCACCTGACATGTACTTGACCCCGGGGTTTACAGAATTTAATATGTTGGAGAGGGGGGATGTAGTACATGAGCTCAATGACTCTTTACCATTTGATAAGGGTTGTGGGGGAAAAAAAACAAGCCAATGAGTGGGTGTCAGATATGATTTAGCTGCATGAAGATTCCTGTAAAGAATAAAATGTAGGGGGCAGGAGAGACGGCTCAGCGGTTAACAGCACTGGCTGCTCTTCAAGACGGCCTGAGTTTGATTCCCAGCAACCACATGATGGCTCTCAGCCACCTATAATGAGATTTATTGCCTTCTTCTGGCTTACAGGTATACATGCAGGCACAATACTGTATACACAATAAATAAATAAATCTTAATAAAAAGAATAAAACGTAAGCGCTAGCAGAACTAGAAATAAACTGGTGTTTGCAGCATTCCTGGGAGGCTTTCAATCAAAATTATGATACATAAGATAGCCTCAAGATCCTAGTGAGGGTGAGGAGATAGAAGGAGATGGTTGTGGGCCAAGGTGAGCACATGAGAGTACAAGAGATTGAAGATGCTTCTAGAAAAGCAGATAGGGGACCATCATGGTGGTTCCTGCATAGACTCTGCCCAGGAACTGAACTGCAAAAGCCTAAGAGACATCCATCTTAGAAAGAGCCATAATCATGTGCTTCAAGCAGTAGCTTCAGTGCAAAGCAGTGTGAGTCTGCTGGTACCCTAGCAAGCTTCAGGTCCAGTGCTATATCACACCCTAGGAGGATGGTTGCAGATGTGCTGGGTACTGAACTCACATTAAAGTCATCGCAAGTCAAATGCTGTAGTCGTCATCCTCAAGAGTGTTTTTCTCCTTACAGTAGGTTTGTTCTGGTCATCTTGCCAGAACTACTGCCTCTGGAAGGTTTGTTGGATCTGGGCCAGCTCGGGTAGGCTCATCCCAGAGCCTCTGACTTGCATGAAGGTATGTGCATCCTGACAGAGCAATGCAGTAACCTGGGGTCAGGTTCTGTCTCTCCACCTGGCTTCTTTGCTGTCAGCTATCAGTATCTGCATCCTATGTTTTGTCCTATCAGAAAAAGATTTTCACTCGAGGTTCCCTAACCACAAGCAAACTCACAGACTCTCAGGTGACAGGACATATTGTATAAGGCTCTAGAGTGTAGCCCAACTGGGAACTTTTAGGTCCTAGGCTTTAATGCTGGGTCTATGATAAAGACTCATGATTGATTCTCTCATCCCAGTCTACCAACTTCTGGGTGAGTGAATCTATTTATTTTTGAATTTACTTTCTATTCTTCTCTAGGCTTGTATTATTTTAGGTTGCTCGTATCTTTTCTTTGTCTGCTGAGAATGTCAGGACTGGTGGCTCCAGTCCCTTTGGTATTTCCTCTTGATGGATTATCAGTCAATAAGACTTCTTTTTCTAGCCAAGGAGAGGCTGGAGAATTCTAAGATCGGCCTAACTGAATCCTTTGCCGAAGCTGGGAGAAGGACTAATGGTTGGGAGAAGTTTGGTTTGGTGACTACGCCCCACACTAGGAACTAATTCCTGTCACCCAGCTCCCAAACAGTTTCGTTTCCTCTCGTGCTCTGCTTCTGTCCATTAATTCTCTTTTGTGCTTAAATTAGCCAGAGCTGTCTTGTGTTGTCGGTGATGGGAGAACAGTCTAGCCCACAGTTTGTGCATTTTCCCGAGGTGTGGGCTATTTCCAGTTCTTTAAAGAATCTGCACTGTGAATGAATCATTAGATTGGGCAGGTCTTTTTACCTCCAAGGAAAGATTGAAGAAATTCATTTTGCAGGTTAGCAGGTGCTTGCGGGGGAGGGGCCTGAACTCAAAACAGTGGCATATTTTTTGCCTTCTCTATCAAAGCAGAGTTATTTTGGTAGAATGAGTTTTTTTTTTTTTTTCAGGAACTCATGGAAATAATTCTAGATAAGCCCTAAATCAAAAGGCTGGCACCACCTTTCCAGAACTGAGGTTGGCTTTTTACCAGACCTGGTCCTCTCTGGCTTGAGGTGCTAAGTCATGCCTAGCCTCACAGCATCACTGAGGTGCTAAGTCATGCTTAGCCTCACAGCCATAACTGAGGTGCTAAGTCATGTCTAGCCTCACAGCATCACTTCTTGGTCAAAGTGTTTGTTCTGCACCCATAAAGTTATGGGAAGCTGCAGGGTCAGGTTGGGATAAGTTGGGTTTGACTGGAAGCCAGCATCCACCCAGGTCTCCCAGCAGACATCCCAGAGGTGTGCAAAGAGCTGGGCTTCTGGAAAACTGCAGGCTGCAGGCAACCAGGAGGTGTATGCATGTCTCTGTGCATATCTGTCTGTGTGCTTGTGTGTGCGTGGTATGTATCTATGTATGTGTATGTGCATGCATGTCTATGCCTATCTTTCTCTCTGTCTCTGTGTCTGTCTGGATTTTGAAATATTAGAAGGCTCACATTCACAGTGAAATACAAACCAGAGGGTTCCTTCTACTATTCTAGAATGAAAGGCTGAGCAGAACTATTCTCTTTCTCTCCTGAACTCCCTTTCTGTCTTCAGTTTCTCATTATGGAGAAGATGGAAAGTTCCAGAAACATAAGAACTGGCTTGCTCCTTACCATTAATGACTAAGTGACCTATAGTCAAACTTCTTTGATGGCTAGAGTGCTTTCCTCTAATTGCCCGACTGCTCCATGCCAGCCATGGGCTAAGTATGGGGGGCATTCTTTTAAGTCACTGAGCTATTAATGGCCTCATCTATGCTGGAACTATGGTGTTATAAAATATTCATGATATAATCTTTGCCTGCCCGATGATAATCAAAGGCAGGGAGAGGTAAAGGAAAAAGTCGTGATTAGTGTAAGGAGTGTAAGGGCAACTAAGTGGATAGTGCTACTAATCTTGGAGAGCTTCTTGGAAGCTGAAGCATCAGTTTGCACTGTCTAGATGGAGGAAATCCTAAGAAAAAGCTAAGCAAGTCAAAACTAGAACCTTCAAAATTTAAGACCCGAAGCCCCAAGCGCTGTCTCTAAGAAACAAACCAGAAAGCAGGTTGACACCACCACTTACACATCTCTTTTCTTACAATGTAAAAGACGAACAAAACAAGTACTTTTCTGGCCTCCTAATCATTTTCATACATCATACTCTGCATGAGATTCTCTTGAGAGCACTGAGAACCCACAGCACCGTGCATCAGCTAACATCCGATAGAGGCAAATGCCAGATCGTGCTAAGAACCCACCGCATTATCTATGTGTTTGTGCGATGACCTCTGAACTCCTTTGCATGCTCTACTACTCATACCACATTTTTAGTATGTGGTGACAGTCTTGTGAATTAGTCTCTCTCTCATACACATACACAGAGAGAGTGAGAGAGAGCTAGAGACAGACACACAGAGAATTGGAGACAAGACAACATACACACACGCACAGCTAGAAATGACATACAGAGAGACAGAGAATTGGAGACAAAGATAAGACACACACACAGAGAGAAAGAGAGAGAGACAGAAAGAGAGAGAGACAGAGACAGAGGGAGAGAGATAGAGAGAGAGAGATAGACAGACAGACAATAGATAGACAGACAGAGCACTTGCTCTTCCTTACAGTCTAGGCCTCCAACTCTTTGAAGGCTCTTAATTCTTCTTCTTTAACTCTCTTGCATTGCAACCCAGCCTTTTTTGACTCTTGCTTCCTTCTGCCTGCAACACTCTCCTTCTGCCTGCCTCCCCTTGGCAAACTCCAGTTCATTACTCAACACTCAATTTCAGAGTCGCTGTCTTTATGAAGATTCCGGATCCTGACTTGTGTTTACAAAACCCCTGATCGTGCTTGTCTACACACACACTCCCAGGACAGTCCCCAGCTTGCGCTTGTCTTCTTTCTTTCCCCGTGTTCCTACTGAAGGATTCATAGTTCACACCCAGCAGTCAATGATGCTGTCCCGGATGAATGAGGGTAGGGGACAAGAATCCCCCATTCTAAAAAGGGACATGCTTTGTTTTGGTTTTGTGGTACTTTGATGATCTTAATAGGTATTTGTAAGCTGGAACATGGGCAGTTCGGTTTTCATTACCCAACTTGGCATTTTCTCTTGTGCATACACACAGCTCCTGGAATTCTTATCATAGCCTGTAACCACATCCCTTGCTGGCCTACTGCTACATCAACACTTCAGTTTAAAACAAATACTGACAGGTGCATAGCACACTGAGCTAGGTAGGGCTTTTATTCCAATGCAGACTTTATCACACTGGGGAGAGACAGACCTCTTCTGATCCAGCCAGCCCTTTGGGGGTCCCACACACAGGGGGCCAGGGGAGGCTGCCAAAAGCTTAGAAAAACTGCCAGGGTTCCTCTCACACCAGGCCCACCTGGAAGAGGCCTGGAAAAATGTTCAGAGTTTCTGTCCCAGTCACTTATTAATGATGCTGGGGCTTTTTAGCAGAGATCCAGGCAAGTGTTTCTGAGATGCTGGGACTCCCAGGTGACCTCAGCTGCATCCCCTGGTGGGGCCTGGATACTGGCCAAGGTCAGGAGATTTTTCAGAGATCTTTTTTCAGTGGAAAAGGTAAATAAATAAATAAATTCAGATCCTGCTCACAGCCCTAGGTCTCACACAGTGAGCCAGCTGTTTTAAAAGATATTTTGTATCTTTACTGTGAAACGGTGTTCTGGAAATTGCCTAAATCAGGTGACTGATCATGAATCATTGGCTCGATTGTGGTCATTATAACAGTGCTAGGTTTTGTTCCTGTCGTCTGGGTCTTGGTACTGGTGGTTGGTCCCTGGATTCTCATATGCTAGGCAAGTACTCTGCCACCAAGCCATATCCACACTCCAATCAATAACAATGATTGATAACTGGAACCAGCTTGCATGGAGGCATCTACTGAATGCCAGGTCACCCTAAATGTTTCACAGGTGTTATCGTCTTTGTGCTTCACATTGATCTGGAAAGTGGCTATCACAGATTCATCCTCCCTGCTTGGCAGGGAACTGAGGGGCAAAAGGATAAGCTGAATCATGATGGAGCCAGCATTTTCTACCAGGTAGATGGCCTCAGAGAATGGGTCGTTGGGCCTTTAGTATATTGCCCAATATATGGAATATGCTAAACTGTGAAACTGAAGGTGTGTGTGGCATTTAAGATGGCCAATGTCATGCTTTGCCCCCAAAGATATGAATTTTTATTGTTTGGGGTAGCCTGAGTATTAAACTATATTTATATTGTATGTTGTACAAATGAGTGTGAGTGTATTTATTTAAGGGCATGTGTGTATGTGTGGTGTATGAATATGTGTGTGTTGTATGTGAGCATATGAGTTGTACGTGAGCGTGTGTTGTTGTGTGTGCTGTGTATGGATATGTGTGTGTGACTGTGTGTTGTGAGTGTGTGTGTACATATGTGAAATTGTTCTGTATCAAACAACATTAATCACTTGCAGAGGGAGCTTCTCGCACTAGTAGGTATTCCCTCTTACGTTATCCAAGGGGAACGGTGGGGAGGAAAGGCCCACAATCCTGGCAACCCAGTCAAGGAAGGTCTGGCATGGCACTATGCCATCATGAAGGCTTAGTGAAGAAAGCCAGGAAGAAGGAAGAGGCAGCCAGGAGGGTAGAAGAGATGCAGAATGGATGCCTGTTTCAGGTTTGCTGGGGTGGCCATGGAGATATGCCGTGGATGAGGACCACAGAGGGAGATCACCCTTTCTGTCACAGAGGGTTCCCAGCACTCAGTAGCACCAAGAAGAATTACCATTTGCAGAGAGGTGTTTTAAGAGAGAAACCTTGTCTTGTAAACCACACCTGCTGGATTCAGGGGGCTGGGCAGGGGCTAGAAGGCAGAGCAATGAAATCCCCTGAAAACAAACAGAACCTTGGGCAAGTCTTGGGAGCCCCTCTGCTGCCCATCTGGAATAAGATGTATCAATCACAAGTCGCAAAACACACATTTGAAAGCCATAAAATTTGTGTCTGTTAAAGATAAACTATTTCAAACTAGGAGGAAAAAAACCACATAATTTTATCGCCCCCATATATCAGCTATTTCCTATATTTCTCTATAATGTTTTTTTCTGGAGATAATTTTGAGCATAACATTACCATAAAGTATATACAAGTATTGTATTAGCCTTTCTTCTCTACTTATTACAAGGCTGTTTATTCTTTGCATGACTTCTTTCCTTATAATAATTATGTTAACAGAGATGAGTTGCTACTTGGTTTTCAAAAATTGAATGGTCTGTGCACTCATTCTGCAGGGAAAATTATTGTAAGCATCTGCTATTGATAAGAGTTAAATGATTGTTATAGTAAAATCAGTAACTTCCAAAATATATACTTTGTGTGTGTATACATGCATGTGCAATTATATTAATACATCTAATATAAATACATAATATCCTTTCTTGAATGTATGACATAAAATCAAGGTTTTTTTTTTTTTTTTTTGGTTACTTGCAAACAGCTGTCAAATCAAAACAATTTTACCTGTTGAAAAGTTTTAACAAAATTGATAAAATTCAAACTAAAATTAATTAAATGTGACATACGGTGTTTTATGCATTGAATTGTTGCTCTCTTAGCTGAGGCCTTCCTGGGGGAGGATGGCTGGGTTGTGTGGGGGTCACTCAATTTTTTTGGCTCCTTTTCCCTATCCTGTACTCTCAGAAGCTTCTAGAGGCACAGTCTGCAGGCATCTCTTGCCCTGGCTTGGCACCAGTGCCTGCTTTGTCTCAACACTGTTTTTCTTCTACTCTTTTCAGCTCTCTGAAATTCAAATAATACCACCTGGTGCCCCTGTAATCATAAACACAGATTCCAAACTGAGTGCTGAAATCAAATCCAAATGGGCCTGTCAGCTAAATCAGAGCATGGCTGTGTTAATTCTTACATTGCGATGGAAAGGTAAACATAAACATGAAAGCATTTCATTGAAACTTCCAGACACAGGCAAGTCACCATCAGACCACCATTGTTTTGAGAATAATCTTTATCTGTTAAAAATGACATGGGACTGGAGGCATGGGTTGATGCATATTGCTGTACAATCATGAGTTTGGATTCCAGCACTCAGGTAAAAAGCTGGGTGTGGCTGTATTCTTGCTAGTACAGGAGCTGAGACTGAAGGATTGCTGGGACTTGCTGGCCATCAGCCTAGCTACAGATTTAGTGAGAGACCCCATCTCAAAGGAATAAGGCAGAAGAAGATGGAGGAGGACGCATCGTGTTGAGCTCTGACTTCCACAGTCTTAGTCAGGTGCATCTGTACACAGACATGTGCATATGCTGTGTTCATAATGCCCATGCACACAGACACGCACAGAAAAATAAAACTGCACGGTTTATTTTGTCTGATCAGATGACTGGCTTAAATCTAGTTGCTACTCCAGAACCACTCAGTCACACAGTTTCCCTTCACAGAAGGGGTGACAGGTTTGTAACTGTTGTGGAGCCTGCTAGAAAATAGAGAACTGTGAGGTAAAGCCACAAGCCTTATCTGGCCTCTGCCATTCCCAAGCCAGCATTCTTGGGTGGCGATCTCAGAGCCTGCTGCAAAAAAATGTCCTTTCATTCTCTGAGATTTAGTCTGTTTGTGCCTAGCAGGACCAGGGCTGAACATAAAGGACCTCTTTCTCTTCCACAGGGAAGAGAGAACATCTGTTTTGGTGATGGCTAAACAGTTTAGGAAAATAGTCCGATGAGGAAAGGGCCCTTTAAGAGATTTCAGTCAATCTGGCAGTAGCTTTGGTGGCTGGCAGTCGCTTGCCAGCTATTAAATGGTTCTGAATATACGAAGATTTGTAATTTCCTTCTTGGAAGGGCTCTGCCAGAAAGACAGTCACGTGACACGATGCCTGCGCACACATTGGCGTAAGCGGTTGCTTTGTTTTTTGCAGACTGATTCTGGAAACCAGTCAGTTTAGTTTGGTATTTCATCTTTTGGCCCCAGTACTCAACCTGGCACGGCTCATTTTACCCCTGCCATGTACCAAAGTTCAGAATTCCAGATTAGCCAACCTGTAATTACATTGGGAGAGCCAGCTTTATTCTCTTCCTGAGCAGATTGACAGATCTGTTTAGACTGCATGCCCTTAGGCTCTCTGGGAACCTGGACTCATTTCCCCAGTGCTCAGGCAGGCTCTGCCCCAGAGCCTTCTGGGCACAAGTGACTTCCCACTGTGCAGGGTTGCTGGGCTCAAACTGGTTTCCAAACCTGTTTGGCTCCTCTGGAGAGGTCATTAGCTGTCCAAAGGGTAACAAAGCTTGAGGCTGGGATAGCCTAAAGGCTCAGGCTTACCTGTCCTTGGAGTGAGTGAGGATGAAGTTGGGGATGGAAGGGGGTGAGACAGCAGAAGACCTCCTGTGCCTCATGCTAAGTGCCTGTCAACTTGGCTTTTGACACCTAGAGACAAAAGGCGAAACCTAGGCATTCTTTTGCCTGACTTCCTAACATCTCTTCAGTTGTTGGAAGGAAGACCTAAGTGCACAAAGCAAGGCATGTAAGAAAGGCATTCACCACAGAGCAAAAGGTACTGGTTCCTTGTCCTGCTCTGGTTCAAAACCACTTAGAGACTTTTGTCAAATATGAATGAGGGGTGGACGAAAGGGGTGGAGCTACTTTCCAATCCTGCTGCTCCTATTGGACCTGTGCTGTATCCTGGGTTAATGTACCCTCCCTCACCTTCTGTTATCAAGGCCTACTAAACACTTCCCAAGACCCTTTCCAGAGCGCTTCCCAAGGGTCCATCTTTTCTGATTTGTGAACAGATGTTTTGCCTTTGTGTGTCTGCCTCATCTGTTGAGGCTGATCTCTATTTTGTAGATGGATGCAATGGTTTAGATGTGAAGTGTTACCTCAAAATATTTATGCACCAGAGGCTTGGTCCTTAGTTGGAGGCTCTACTAGACAGATCATGCATGTGCCTGCTTTAAAAATGGCTTATTTTTTGGTGAGTTAATATTGAACGGGGGAAAAATAAGAGAGAGAGAGCCTGGCTGGATAAAATAGGCTTCTAGATGTAGGCCTTTGAAAGTATACCTCATCTCTGGCTCCTCCTCCCTTACTTCATGTTTCTTTGCTATTGTGAGATGAGTGATCTTCTCTACAGAAAGGTTTCTGTACCCTGAAATTAAGTCTCTCTGCCAATGCAGTAAGCCAATCAAGCTGAATTTAAAAAAAAAGAGAGAGATCGGCTTTTTGGGGTGAAGTGTTCCTGGTGACCTTTTCAGTTCCCAGGAAAGGAGACCGGACAAATCACATGGCCACTTTCAAGAAGGTGGCTTAAATACTCTGTAGGCATAGTCTTGAACAGCTCCCGGGGAGGAGCCTCTGCATGACTGGCTTTCTGAGTGGATGAGCTAGCTGAACATTTACCATATGACCCTTGATAGCATGACAGTCCAGGTGATCCTCCTGTCTCAGCCTGTGGAACTGCTGGGATTATAGATGTTCACAACCATACCCAGATTTGGAGTTTTTCTGAAAGAATCTTACTCTGTAATTCAGGCTGACTCAGAATTCACTATGTAGCTCAGGCTAGCCTTAAGTGTCACTAGAAAGTGACACATTCCTTAGATAGCCCATTTACAATCACAGCACGTGTCTAGCTCCTTTTGCCTTCCTCTGGGACATCACTTTTTTCCTAAACACCTAATTCGATATATAAGCTTTATGTTCCCCTTGATCAAAAAACATTGATATGACCATGTACCAACCGCATAGACTTGTTATAAAAATTGAAAGATACCAGCCATACATGTGCTCACATGGATAGACTTCCTCCCTCCCAGGGAAGTTTGAATATCACTGTACTCTGCATGTCCCCAGTCAAATAGCTCAGTGTCTTGTGTGCAGTAGACACCTGTCCTGATTGGCATTTTGTCCACCTGACACATCTAGAGTTATCTGGGAGGAGGAACCCATAGGTATGTCTGCAGTGCATTTTCTTAGTTAATGATTGATGTGGAAGAGTACACCCTATTGGGAAGATGTTGGTGCTATCCCTGGGCAGGTGGTCCTGAGTTGTATCAGAAAGCAGGCTGGGAAAGCCATAAGGAACAAGCCAGTAAGCAGCACCCTTCCCTGGCTTCTGTTTCAATTCCTGCCTTGGCTTCCCTCAATGGACTGTGATCTGGGATATGTAAACAAAAACAAACAAACAAAAAAACTTTCCTTTCCACATTGCTTTAAGGGGTTTTATCATAGCAACAGACACCCCAGGGCACCGCCCAAGACTGCTTAAATAAATAGATGTTCCCATTGGCAGTGACAATGAGTCTATGCTTATCTTTATTCAGGAAGTCCACATGGGTGTATTTAAAGATCATGTGCATGTATTTGTTTAGTTTTAATTTATTTTAATTTTGTGGTTTAGATACCTTATATCAAAAGCTGGTCTTGAACTCATGACCCTCTTGCCTTCCCGCTTTTAAGTATTGATTACAAAGAGTCCCGTCATAGCCTAGCTTCACACAAACATTTGTAACCCAGCCTGGGCCCTCCACCAGTCCTCAGTGAGACCGCTTTTGACTTAATTCAGTTTATCTGAAGTCACTAACATTTTGGAAGAATTCCATCCCCCACCCCCACCCCCGAGGAAAATGCTCCAGAGAAGGGAAGCCTTTAAAGTGAGCTAAGTCATAATGCCTTCTGAAGCGTGGATGTAATTCGATGTATTTCATTTATCATGTTTTCTGAGCAGAGCAATTTGAGAGAACATTCTCCCCTCTGTTCCCCTCTGCCATGTTCTCATCAGTTCTTTCACAAATTAATCTGAATAAAAGCAACTTCCCCTCTGAGGAGAGTTAAAAGGAGATACTGTACACATGATTATTACTTCATTGTGTCTTTACACACATTCCTCTGTGTTTTTAAATTATATATAATTACAAGAGAACAGGGAGTAAAATCCATTTAATCTAAAATAAAACATGCTAGATAGATAATGTTTCTAGTTCCTGTTTTCTTCGGTTTTTAAAGGTATGACTCCTAGTCTGACTGGATTCATGAGTACACGGCTAACTCTTCAGAAAATGTAGCTTATGTGATTAAGCATTATTTATTTCATATGCATCTCATTTCTTCTTTTTAAAGATTTTCACGTAGTTTATCTACACAAGTGATGACATCTGGGGTGCCATTATTTGAAATGCCAACTTTTTTTCCCCCTTTTTATAAAATAGTTGCAATTAACTGCAAACAAGAGTTAAACTCGGTTGTAGTATATGGTGACTTTGATATGATGCTATGTTTTTACTGTAGTTTTCATGGTGTGTGTTTTTTGATGGGGAGAAATTGTATTAAAGCCTGTCACAGTGATTGTATTAAAATGTATGACATCTGTCAAGAGGTAGGAACACCTAGTAGTTGCCCCCAAAGACCAGTTACCTTCCCAGCCATGGGCTCTTGGCCAGGTTAATGGTACCAGACATAATTCCCTCTTGTGGAGCAGGACTCAAATTCAATCAGGAAGTGAATCATTATCCGCAGAACTTCCCTGCCACTATTGAACTAGTAAGCACACCTTTCCTGGTAGGGAATTATTTGGGTGGGTAATGATCCTCTCAGAAACCAAAGGTTATTAAATAAAAATCCCACTACTAAGTATGGGATACCTCTGTATGAGTTTTTAATTACGGATAACTCAGAACCCAACCTTCAAACAATACAGGCCATTTCTTTGCTTTTGGTTGCCCACCAAAACTAAATGATAAGACCCTATTGCTGAAGACACACACATTTTGGTTGTAGGACATAGAGAACTGAGCTGGAAGCTTCTTCTTTTGCCTAGGCCCCTGAGGCAAAAAGTCATCTTTAGTCTTTTTATTTTTAAGATTTATTTATTTATCATGTATACAGTATACAGAAGAGGGTACTAGATCTCATTATAGATAGTTGTGAGCCACCATGTGGTTGCTGGGAATTGAACTCAGCACCTCTGGAAGAACAGTCAGTGCTCTTAACTTGAGCCATCTCTCCAGCCCTGTTGTCTTCTTACCTGGGTATGAACTTTGTGAGCTACAATGACACTCCACACAAAACCCTATACTTTTCACCCCAAAGTCTAACTTTTTAAAAGTTTGAGTTAAAACTTTTGCTTCACTTATGATGGTGTCCTATCTATTGTTAACAGACACCATGAGGCAACTTCTATTTAACAAAACAAAACACATTTAATTTGGGGCTGGCTTACAGTTTCAGAGGGTGAGTTCATGGCCATCACAGTGGGGAGCAAGGCAGCAGGCTGACATGGTGCTGGAGACACAACTGAGAGCTTTTCTATCCACAGGCAGTAGGCAGAGAGAGAGAGAGAGAGAGAGAGAGAGAGAGAGAGAGAGAGAGAGAGAGAGAGAGGTTGGGCCCAGTGTGGGCTTTTGAAACCTCAAAACCCACCCACAATGGCACATCTCTTCCGTAAAGCTACACCTCCTAATCTTTCTTAAACAGTTTCACTAACTGGGGACCAAGCATTCAAACATATGAGCTATGGGGCCATTCTCAGTCAATCCACTACAGATGGGAACTGCATAAATAAAGAACAAATCACTGAAGACAGATCTTTAGATTAAGTGTCCATGACAATAGAGCAAGATATGAAAGTACCCTAATCTAGATACTTGTCACTTGTGCCCGTTAAGCTACTGTTTCTTGGCCTTCTACCCACCTCTCCCTCAGGTGCACTGTGACGGCAGCCTAATGGGTTGGCTCTGCAAACCAAGTTTTGCTTTGCAGTCTGCTTCTTCAGTTTACCTCGACAATTGCATGCATTGCAGACTGGAGGATGGGAGAAGGGAAGAGAGGGGAAGAACACCCTTCTCTCTGTTTTTGTTCATGTCTCATTGTCAGGGCTAAGTAGCTTCAGTTGCATTCCTCAGAGATAGGCATTTCTCAGTACCTCATTCATTTTTCATTGTTGTACTGAGGGAAATGATGCTCACCTTTGCTTGGCTTTTCAAAACTCTCATACAAGTTAACTATGGGTCATCATCACACAGGCTGGGGGCAAAATTCTTCAAATATGGTAACTTTTTCTGGAGTGTGACATTCAAATATGTGATGGACATGTTCTAAAATGCCAAATTTACTTTCTTAAGTTCTGAAGCAGAATGCGCTCAGTATCTTTGGAATTTTTTAAATAATCCAGGATCGTAAATTTTTACCTTTAAAGGTTGTATTATATTAGAATACACGTTTCTCCTTAAGTGCACTGACAGATGGCAGGCTACTTCCCTGAAACAAAGGAGGCCCAGATGAATTAAAGTAATAAAGAAAGCAACAAGACAACATCTTCAACTAAGGAGTCGTGGAGTCTTAGAAAATATGAGGTCCCTTTCAGGACTTTTATACACACTATCTCATTCACTACTTCAGTAGCATTTGAAGGAAGGTTTTACAGGTAATTTTGACCAGCCTGATGAGAAGAAAGGGAATGGATAGAGTTACTACCCAAAGCTCCATAGCAAATATCGGCAGAGCCAGAATTAAAGTTTGCCTGACTCCCAAATCTACTCTCTAATGCACTCCATTGCACTGTGATGTTTGTATGCTCTAAGATTAGATGTTGATTTGAAAAATAAATTTGAAACTGACTATATGAAAACTGCTGTGTTCAGAACTGTGAGATTCACCAAAAGAACAGAAACATGGCCTGGTCTGCAAGGAATTTGCAATCTGGTAAGGCTGGGAGATCCCAGGAAATATTAAAGTACTAAGTGTACTAGTAAGTAGGATACAAAAACATCCTAAGTGGTGAAATGTCTTGGGAGCACTCCAGAGGGGGAGTCAATAGTAGAGAGGGAGGCTGGATCTCAGGGAGGGCGGAAGGGTAGAAGAATGGGCGGGGAGAAGATGCTTAGATTTAGGAGTGGAGATGATTAATGAAGGTTGGTGTTGTGTCGAGAGGAAATCAGGCTGAGTCTTAAGAGACCCGTTCCCATATTCTGTAATATCTGCCTTTAAATGGAAATGACATTAAAATCTAAAACATGTAGGATGAATAAGGAACTGCTCTTGTTATGTGCCAGGGACATGTTTAAGCATTTTTACCTTTACAACACCCTGAGAAACATATTGCTACTATGTCCGTTTGACAATGGGGAAAGTCTGGCACAAAGGGACCAAATAACGTATTTAAAATCTAACTGGTGGCTAAGTTAGGACTTGAGCCATGCTGTCAAACTCCAGCAAACAAACACATAAACAAACAATAGTAAACTCCATTAAAACTTTCCTGTTTGCAAACGCTCTGGGAAGTATCCTGTGGATACTTACCTCACTTTTTTTTTTTTTTTGCCAGTCTTCAAATCTCTTCTCTTTGGTAAACTGAGGCAGACATTTGTTAGTTGTGAACTTTCTTAGTTACCCAGAGAGACATTTCAGCCTTGAAAGCATATTGTTTGACTTTCCCAGGCAGCCAGAACAAACATCTATTTACCCAAGATAGGGCACCTGTGGTGATATACTGTATATTTAATAAAAAATAGTCTGGAATATCAGGGGACAGAGTCATCTCTTTAGCCTTGGTTGTTGTGGTGGTGGTTGTTTTCTGTGTAACAGTCCTGGCTGTTCTGGAACTTGCTTTATAGACCAGGCTGGCCTGGAACTCTCAGAGATCCTCCTGCCTCTGCCTCCCAAGTGCTAGGAATGACAGCATGTGCCACCACTGCCTGACACCAATGACAAACCAAGGACTCCATCCAAGTTTGTCTTGATGAACCAGTGCTTTTACTGGGATTGCTGACAGAAACGTGGATGAGAAGTTAGTGGTAGGAAGAACATAGATGTCTAAAAGGCAGGGACAGCAATAAGAAGTCCACTCCACTATAGGTGACAGTAATGTTTGCATGACTGGCTGGAAGCTCCAGTGTTGAGTGTCCTCAGCCAAGCATTTGTCATTCTCATATAGCCTTGGGGAGGGGGTTCTTTGGAGTCTTGTAAGTTTTAGGAGCTTTCTAGGTCTTGTATGTTTGCTTATTTCCTGAAGCTTAGGGATTTCTATCTATCTTGTAAGTTTTAAGAGCTTCTTGGGTCATGCATATTTGGTTATTTCCTGAAGCTTGGGGATTTTTCTATGTCTTGGAAGTTTTAGTAGCTTTCTGGATCATACATGTTTGATTGTTTCCTGAAGTTTAGGGATCCCTCTCTCCAGGAGAGACTGTATCAGTTCTGAGAAAATAGCTAGACAGCATTACTGGCCTGTCTCCCCCTCCACCAGGTTCATGCTCTCTTACTGTCCTGAGGGAATGTCTGCATTCTCTCTCGGAAGCTATACATATCAAATGGCTGCACACAGTTTGCTAAATAAAACCGAAGGGCTATGTCTTTGTATTTAAGGAAACGTTTCACACAAGCTGGGTTAGTTGTTTTAAGATGCAGAGAAATGAGACTGACTCTATACACTGGCCTGGCAGGACTCTGATTTCAGGAGGTGTGGGTGGGGCCTTTTCGAGATGCCAAGAATAACTGATGGAAATGAGGTGAGCTCAAATAAAAGAAGACATACTTACAAAAGGAAAAAAAAAAAAACCAAACAAACAATAATAATCAGAAAAAAAAAAACCTCCACAAGTTCACTGTCAAGGATTGGAGATGGGTGAGATCAAAGGATGTTTAGTCTTTTCTGAACTCCTTCGACTGTCTTGAATTTCCCTGACAGTTCTCTGGGATAGAACTAGAGAACAAACACATTCATAAAATGACCATGAGGAGAAACTAGTGTCTTTGTTGTGATTTGGAAGGTGAATTGGATATTCTATCATATGGCACCAATTTATAAACTTCAGGCAACTTCATGGAAAATGACTATTTGCACCTTTGATACATCCAAAGTCTGGGCAGATCAGTTCTTGCCCTTTGAACAGGACTTTGAGAGATAGACATTATTCCAGATTTTAAGGTGGTAATGAATAGTAAAGAAACTAGCTCTATTATGCATTATTTTAACTTGAATTCTAGAGGTCGTGGAGTTTCAGAATTGCCTATTTTCTGGGTTTGCTTGGTAAGCCAGGACACTACTTGGCTTGCTTCACACTTGAGCCTCTGCAATCCAAGCTCAGTGCTCTCCCTTGGCGTCTGTGTCTGAAGAAAAAGGCCTTTCCTCAGTTCTCTGCTTGACTTTTGAGATTGGCTGGCCCCAGATGAGCTGCTCTAGCTTCCTGAGATAGATAGACTTACAGCTGAAATCTAACTCAAGGCCTTTGCTTCATCCTTTCCCCAATATCATACAGAAAACTACTACTACTAATAATAATAACAACGTGTCAGTGTCAGACACAATGCTACTTACACCTAATCAGAAATAACAAAGCCATTGGTGCTTGTTTTGCCCATAGACAATGGTAAAAATATGGTGGCTGATGCCTTTGTATCTGAAGGTCACCTCAAAATCTGAATCAGATTTCCCCCACATTGAACTAAGTAAGTTCTCTCTCTCTCTCTCTCTCTCTCTCTCTCTCTCTCTCTCTCTCTCCTCCTCCTCCTCTCCCTCCCCATCCTGTGTGTGTATGTGTGCGTGTGTGCGTGTGTGCGTGTGTGCGTGTGTGCGTGTGTGCGTGTGTGTGTGTGTGTGTGTGTGTGTGTGTGTGTGTGTGTGCGTAGAGTGCATTAGAATAGAAATCCCCTTAAGAACATCTGTAGCTTTGCCAAAGTAGACAGGAAAGACTTATAATACACACTCTTGGCTACCCACACTTGGTCCCACCTGAAGCTGAGAGAGCCTCTGAATGATGTCTTCCAGGCACTGTACATGAGGGATGGATGCCCTTTCTCACAGTCCCTCTGACCATTGCTGCCTGAGAAGTTCTTTGTAAGGCAGGCATTTGTGCCTTTATGGACACCAGCTCTCAGTGGAGTAGAAGACACACCAGGGAGTCCTCTTTTCCTCTTTTCTTTCAAGCCAAGACAGGATTAAGGTTTAAAGTGATGATTTCTCTTTGATAGCTGCACTGGGCAGGCAGAACTTATCAGCCCACCCTGAGTGTTGCTTGCCCACTAACCTGCCTATCTGGTATTGTGTGTATTGCCAAATGGAGTCTAACGACAAGTGATGTGAGGACTGACCTAATGTACAGTGGAAGTCAATTAGCAGGTGCTGGTGAGCCTGAGATGCAGTGTTCAGCGGAGCTGAGGCAATCTGAGATGGAGTTTATTGATTTAACAGAGGTTTCACAATTGCACGGGCTCCACGCCAGTCCATTCATCCCCTTACGCACCTAAGCATGTCTTTTCACTCTTAGCCATCTAAGATTTGCATCATCATCTAAGGTTATTCCAAGGTGAATCTAAGGGTAATGTAGTCCCCCAAAGACTCCAGTTTTTCCATTGTTGGTTGGAGAAAGAAGGCAACACAGGCACCAATCAACAAAGAACTGAATGCTTTTGGTAAATCGAGATCAGACATGTGATACCAAGGTAAGTTCAAACCCAGTGTCCGGCTGGGAGAGCTATGCTACCTCCTACATATGCTTTTATGACTATTGGTACTAACAAGAAATACAAAGAAAAACAAAGTTTATAAAGTTGCATTTTTGTGTGTCATGTTGGGGATGCCTTGTGGTACAGGTTGACCAGGACGAACCCTGCTTGGGCTCAGGTGTTTGAACTCTTGATTTCCAGCTAGTGATACTGTTTTAAGAGATTGTATTATCTTTAGAAGGTGCAAGCTTGCTAGAAGAAATGGGTTGCTGGAGATAAGCCCTGAGGTTTTACAGCCTGGATCCTCTTCCTGTCTGTCTATTCTCTGTTCTCTCTTGTGCCAAGCTGTGGGGATTCAAAGCTTCATTCTCTGCTGTAGCTGCCATGCCCACTGTGCTATGGGGATTGTATCCCCTAAGTAGTGAGCCAAAATGAAGAAAGGTACTCTGTCACAGCAACTAAAATAATCAATATGCCATGCTAAAAAGACTAGTGAACTGGGCCCCAGCCTAAAACAATTTAAACGAAATTGATTTTTAAAATAGTACATGTGTGGTAGTTTGAATGTAATTGGGCCCCATAATCTCATAGGGAGTGGCACTATTTGTTATGGACTATTAATTTAAGATGTGTCACATTTGTTTATGCTGTGGAACTTTTGTTTTAACAATGCAAAGATGTGTTGCATTCTCTTATGTTGCATTTGTTTAACTCTGTGAAGCTGTGTAACTGTGCCTGTCTAAAAACACCTGATTGGTCTAATAAAGAGCTGAATGGCCAATAGAAAGGTAGGAGAGAGAAATAGGTAGGCTGACAGGCAGAGAGAATAAATAGAAGAACATTAGAGGAAAGAAAAAGCAAGGGAACAAGGAGAGGAAGTGCTGGGTGTCAGCCACCCAGCCACCTGGGCCACCCAGCCACCTGGGCCACCTGGGCCAGCTGGCTACATAGAAAACCACAGAGTAAAAAGTAAAGAAAGGTAATGCAGAAATAGAGAAAAATAAAAGCCCAGAGGCAAAAGGTAGGCAGGATAATTTTTAAAAAGCTGGCGAGAAGCCAAGGCCAGGCATTCATAAGAAAGAATAAGATATGTGTTTGGTTTATTTGGGAGCTGGATGGTGAGCCCCTTAAAGAGTAAAAATTTTTAAAAAATATTAGGAAGTGTGGCTTTGTCGGAATAGGTATGGCTTTGTTGGAGGAAGTGTGTCCCTGTGTGGGGCAGGCTTTGAGGTTTCCTGTGCTCAGGATACTGCCCAGTATCTCAGTTGACTTCCTGTTGCCTGAAGGATGTAGGACTCTTCAGCCCCAGTACCACATCTGCCTACTTACCCCCATGATCCCTGCCATGATGATAATGGATTGAACCTCTTAACTGTAAGTGAACTACGCCAATTAAATGTTTTCCTTTATAAGAGTTGCCATGGTCATGGTGTCTCTTCACAGCAATAGAAACCCTAACTTAGACAACATATAAGATAAAGAATTTTACCAGCAGCAAAGAAGAATTACTTGAGAATGTTGTTTATTCAGAACTTGGGCCCAGTGATTTTCTTCAATCTCCATATTGTCCTTTAATTGCTGATATATTCTGAGTGGCCTAAGTTGGTTAAGGTACCAAGAGCCTTAACCTTCCAGTCTAGTGTGCAGTGCTATCTCAGTGGCTACTGAGATCTACCTTTGGGTTGGAGTAGATCCCAAAGGAACTGGGAAATATATATATGTGTGTGTGTGTGTGTGTGTGTGTGTGTGTGTGTGTGTATTTCGAATATATGTATATATTTATTTATATATTTCAAATATATGCAAATTTATTGATATATTGCAAATATATATTTGTTTATATATTTCAAATATATGCAAATTTATTGATATATTGCAAATATATATTTGTTTATATATTTCAAATATATGCAAATTTATTGCTATATTGCAAATATATATTTATTTGTATATATTGTAAATATCTATGCATCTATCTATCGATCTGTATATATGAAAGAATTTGTCAGTTGGGTTGCAGGGCCTAAAAGAAAGAGCTCAAGAATTATTTTCACTGGTAAAACAACTGTTACTTTCTAATTTTGTTACCCAGCTGTGCCTCAGTTTCCCTATCAGTAAATTCTTTACACTACTTACTTTTCACAGACAGGCACTAGGGGGATAAACGAATACGATGGATGTGAAATCTTTTCATAGCTTGCATGGCAGACCCGGGCCTTGTTATGGATTGCCCAGTGTGGGGACTAAACCCAAAGTTTTCTGGAAGGAGAGGGAGAGTGAGACACTTAATTCAGACACTTATCTAGGAAAAGGCTAAAAGGATTATTGACCTTGGGTTTATAAAGAGAAATCATTTGATTTGGAATTATGGATCCTACACTGCAGCATGAGAGCCACCAAGTAGCTATAATGGATGATTGCGTGTACAGCTTACACCCTTAAACTCTTCTCAGGATATGATGAGGGAGGGGAACATGCTTGATTTGGTCCAGACTGGTTTTCCTTTCTGTCTGTCTGTCTGTCTGTCTGTCTGTCTGTCTGTCTGTCTGTCTGTCTTCCTCTCTCTCTACCTAACACAGTTTCTAAAAATGCTCTCCCTATCATTCCCTAGTAAGCTACCTATACTCAATGTGGAGAGTACCCCCCTGTTCAGACTTGGCCTTGTGCTGGAATCTGCACCCGTTTTCTCTCTCCCTAGCTGCCTTGGTTCTTCATTACACTCAATTTAGGAGGCTCTTGCTTCTGAGCCGAATGGAGTATGTGTTGCTGGTGGTGACTAATTGTTCTGGGGATGACTTCTCGGTTTGGGTGGTGTCCAGTTCTCTATTCTTCTGTAAATGGAGCCAACTCTGATTTATATGTCTGTGAATCTCTGATGAGTTGTGGAGGTGGCTGGGAGATGGGGGTGGAGAAGAAATGCCATTGGAAATGATCAAATTTTTCTCTGACTTCGGGCTCAAGAGCAAGCCAAAGTTTGCCTACCATTCAATGTCAAAATTTGGGCAGAAGAACAGAATTAGGTCTTGTCATGTACAAATGTGATTTTCAATTGAGGCTGTCAGCTTTCATTCATGACTAAATGTGAGGCCCAAAGATAGTTTCAAAGTTGGCAAAACTCAGTCTTGTATATTTTCTTGGACCATCAAGGCATCGAGCTGATATGTTGGATTAAGGATTTGTACTTTGTCCTCTTGGGCATAAACAAGTCCCTTCCAGATGAAGGCAAAGATATTTAAATCAATGTGATGCCCACAATAAGTCAGGCCCACACTGAGGGATGCCAGGGTGAGAACATTCCAGAGAGAATGATCACTCTGTAAAACCTCAGACTGTAGTTAAGGCTTGTGTCCTCGTGGAAGAAAAAAATACTACTAAAATCCCCAAACTGAGTGTTGTTACAAAATATTTGTGCTGCACTCCAGCCGGCTCCTCAGTGTGTAGCTTTCTTTTCCAGTCCCCATGGCATGCTCTCTGCATTCCAGAACGCTGGATGAAGGAAGAAAGCAGTAAATGGAGAAAACCTTTGAGGCATTTTGTTTAAATCATCTTTTGACCTCTTTTCACAAATAGGGACTTGCATCTCCTTTTGATTTTAGATGTATGTGGTTAATTAAGAATAAGGCTCTGAAGGCCAGCCCCTGGTGGTACAGGTTTATAATTCCAGCAACTCATGAGGCTGAGGCAGGGGAATGACAAATTTAAGGCCTGCCTGGGCTACTAAGATCAAGGCCAGCTTGGCCAACTTAGTGTACCACCATCTTTAAATTTAAAAAAGATGAGGGAGTCTATTTCAGTGGCAGAGTGGCTCAATCCCCAATACCCAAAACATAGAAATTAAACAAGCCCCATGTTTCTATTGAAGGAGGAACAGAAACACAGTCAAGATAGATTAGGTTTTTATGGCTTTTCCTACAAAAACAAAGCCTTTTGAGCCTGATAATTTATTATATCAGGAAGATTTTTGTTTATACTGGTTGTCCTTTGCTGGGTAGAGGACTTCTTGTCCATTCTGTCTTTATTCTGACACCCAGGCTTATGAAGTAGCATCCCTTTAAAAATGTAATGGTCTTCTAGAGGGAGAGGAAGCATGGGGGCCACTTGAGTCCCAAAAGCTTCTGGTTATAGGAGATACTTGTCATTCTTGCTGGAGTTTCACTGACCACAACCAGCCAAGTGGCCACACCCAGGCTAACAGGATATTTGATCCTTACCAGAGGGTTTCCATAGTGAGAGGCTCTGCACTGCTTGGCCAGGGTGTGGTAACATAATAAGCCACACCCAAGAGTGTAAAATATTTAGCATATGATAATGATACCTTTTAGATTATTCAAGGAATGGACAAAACAACAGATGGTCCGGGGAAAATTGAGTGTTTGGGAAAATAACCTTGAGTCATACATGTAGAGGTATGGCTTCAAATGGGCTAGTGATAAATAATCAAAAATAATCTGACCAATGATTTATTTTATATCAGCTATCAAGGCCTCTGTTTTCTGCAACATTGGTTTGTTTGTTTATTTTTGTCAGGGGTGCTGGAGACACAGCAAGGCGCAAGCTTGGAACCTCACCTGTGCTGGGCAAGCTCTCCACTCTGGGCCATGCCTCCTTCACCTGCCAGGCCTCCTTAAAAGGTGTAAAACCAAAAATGGAAATGATAAAGGTTAAACCTAGCAAAGCTGAAACAGAAAAGTAGAATCTCTGATAAATAAGGAAGACTATAAAACCAACAAAGAGGCAGGAACAGAAAGGTGGGAAGGACAGCTGGGCCTGTATGTCCTCATTGGCTGAGTCCCAGTGTGGACTGACATACTCAGAGGACAATGCAACTGTAGTGAACACACGAAGACTCTTTTTCCTTGTACTTTCCCCATAGTGACATACAACAATGGCCATGACCCAAACCCACAAGACTACACAAGGATGCACATGTGCTATTTGGAAACACGGCCATATTTTACTTAGAGGCACTTGGGCATCTGGAAAGTTTCATAGTCTCTGACGGTCTTGGGGCCAGCCTCCAGAAGATAGTGAGCCATTTTTGTATTTCTGATTTAAACAGAAGAGTCAGCATTAGTACAGGAGAAACGTTCTTATGAGATAGAGGTGTGCTCTGTCTAATGCCAAGGGAGACATTTTATCAGAATGATCTCTTCCCCACCACACCCCTAAACCTCCCAGCTGTTTCCAAAGGCTCAACAGAGTAACAGCTCATGTCAGAGAAAACAGGACTTGTGAGGTTCCTTTGGGCTTTTCCGACAATGATTTTAAATACCACCTAGGCAAAGCCTTGTTTTGACACTTGCCTTGGGACTCAGTGGTAAGACTCAAAATGAAGCAAACTGGTTCTCTTCTCCCATCTGAGTGACGCTCACCTCAAGGACTTTCTCAGAGCTGGGAGAGCAGGGTGGGTGAAGGCAGAGGGATCAGGGCCCTGCAGTTCTGTTTCCCACCTTTGCCAATCTGCTACCCTGAGCATCCATGATGGATGGGAGATCTCTGAATAACTCTTTTTTTTAATTAATTATTTATTTTTTTATTTATTTGTCTTGGTGTTTGCCTGGAACTGGAACTACAGACAGTTGTTAGCTGCCATGTGGGTGCTGGGAATCGAACCCGGGTCCTCTGGAAGAGCAGACGGTGCTCTTAACCACTGAGCCATCTCTCCAGCCCCCTCTGAATAACTCTTAACTAGTCACTGATCAACAAAAAGTTAGCCAGGCTTCAGCCTGGGAGTTTCTGGGAAACTCACTCCTGGCATTCTCTGCCATTAACCCACTTCCCCCGAAGCATAACAGAAGTCAGATCACAGTGTCCGTCTGTGCTAAGGCCCCTGCTTCATTGGCAGATGACCTGCACTTCTCCCTCTTGCTGAAGTATGGCAGGGTTGCTTCTTCTCCATACCTCTCAATTCTGTAGAAGATGTTCCTTCTCTGAGACCTGCAGAGTCACTCTCTCCCCTCTCTTAATTCCTTTTCCCATCTGTCTTAAACAGCATAATTCTAGGACTTTATTTCTATGCAGCTCTCACATCTCTCTGATGTGCCCTGGAATTTGCTGGTTGAAATTCCCATCTGGTTACAATATTGTTAATTCTTGCCTCCTATGAACTTAGTCTGCTTTATTGGGAGTCCCCACTGACCTGTGTGATTTTGAAGTCAGAGGGTGGCTTTGCCCCAGTGTCCTCCAGGACCTAACTCAGTTAGAGCACAATAAACAATTGCTGGACATATTTGTGGATTCATTACCTGGTGTTTCCTAGGCACAGGGTTAAACAGTACCTGGGTTGTAAAAACTGGGCATGGTATGGGTGGACCAGTGATCTCTGACAGTTGAGGCCCTGGCACCTTCTTCCATTTGGCTTTTCTTGTGGCCAAAATAGACTAGCCAAGTGCATGGTGGTTAGAAATCTTACTCTGTTGGTAATGTGATAGAAAAGATAGGAAAATTATGACATGGAAGGATAGCATGGTAAAACAACAGCAAACAAAATCCAAAAGCCTTCATCCCAGGGTCTGGTATGCATCTTCTGTCAAGAAGTAGGTACTAACTCACAGAACATTATATGTTTTCCAAAAAACCTCTTGTCAAGGACAGTAAATAAACTATGCTTACTTTAGGGCCCAAAAGATGTATAACCCGGACATTCTGTCATGTCTTTCTTATTCCTAAATCTGAACACTATCCCCTCATAAATCCACCTTGCAATTTCATTTGCAGAAGGAAATCTTTAACTTTTAACTTTATTGGAAGCTACATACTTGGAAAAATCTTTAAAAGGGGGTTTTCTTAGCAACTTCTAAATATATACCTTGAGAGCAGCTACCAAAGACCATATATAAAGATCTTTAATATTGCTGCTTCTTTCAGAAGCCCATATCCACATTTGCGTATGTCTCCTTCTTTCCCCAAGGGCCCTTTGTGCTAAAAACCCCTTATGCTTAAGAATTACAAAAAAGATCTTTTTGACATGTTTGTTTGTTTTTGTATGTGATTATAACCTGTATGCTACACCACATATATGGAGGTCAGAGGTTAGGGTTAGGGTTAGGGTTAGGGGTTAGGGTTAGGGTTAGGGTTAGGGTTGGGTTAGGGTTGGGTTAGGGTTAGGGTTAGGGTTGAGTTAGGGTTAGGGTTAGGGTTAGGGTTGGGGTTGGGTTAGGGTTAGGGTTAGGGTTAGGGTTAGGGTTGGGTTAGGGTTGGGTTAGGGTTAGGGTTAGGGTTGGTTCTCTTCATTCATTGTGTGGGTCCTGGGGCTTGAACTCACATCACTACGTTTGGCAATTAGAGCCTTTACCCTAAAGCCATTTTTAACAACTCTCCAGCTCTGCGTCATCTTGTCTTAGTATGAAATTCTTTTCTTTATTGAATCCATTAATCCCAGATTTATCTGGATGGAAATTTGTAAGGAATAGAAGTCTTCAGCTTCCTGTAGGAGATGGGATAGATTATTCCATAAGAATGAGAGTCTCCACATCCATTGCCTGATGATCTAAGGACCCCAGAGGTTAGAGTTCAGTGACTCCAGAGACCTTTGGAAGGAGAGAGCCTTCAAAGTGAGACATCACTTTCTCTGACTTAGCCTTTGTGTGCCTCCACTTCCTCATCTATGTAATGGGAATAATAACTATGTTGTAGGGTTGTTATAATATTTGTAATAGAAGCAAAGTTCTCAGTGCTGGCCACATAGAATGCTTGGCTGTTATTGAGCCATTATCAGAAGGACATGATCTTATTAATGGAATATTCTTGAACATATTGTGTGTGAGAGTGTATGTGTGTGTAAATATATGTATGAGAGTGTGTACGAAGGTGTGTGTGTGTGAAGATGTGTATGAGTGTATGTGACTGCATGTGGATGTATGTGAGTGTGTGTGTGAATGTCTGTGTGAATATGTGGGTATATGTGGGTCTGTGTTACATTTTTACCTTTGCGATTAAGAGATCAAGCCATCTATCTATCTATCTATCTATCTATCTATCTATCTATCATCTATCTATCTAAGATCAGGAGCACACAGTCCTAGACTAGCCTCAAGTGTGCTACGGAGGCCAGAGTAGCCTTCACCTTTTGATCTTCTGGCCTCTAACTCCAAGTTGGTACTTGCCATGACACCCACCTAGGTCCCATCTCACCCTGCAAAGTCAAAGTAGAGATATGCTATTTGCCTCCTTTTCTTTCCTGGCCTCATTTTGGCCTAGGTTGCATCTGCAGATGTTCTGTGATCAGGGCCAAGGTACCAATATCTCAACCTCCATGTTGGAAAGATAAAGGTAGATCATTGCAGGTTTCTGTGTGAGCAGATGAAGAACATGTAAAATTGCATCACTTCTCTGCTGTCACCCTCACCTGTCCCAAAGTCACTGTTACAACAGTCTCTCTGCTTCTGTTCTCTTCCTCTTAGTGCATGATCTTCACAGCTGGACAGTTGTAGTAAGAAGTTCCCAACTGGCCTAGCTCTGAGGTCTGAACCAACAGTCCCAAACCATCACACAAAGTCTTATTCTAATTACATGCTGTTTGGCCTGTGGCTAAGGGATATTACTTGCTACCTCTTACTTTTAACCTAACCCACGATTAGCAAGTGGCTTAGTACCTTTTCTCAGAACATTTTTGCCTTCTTTCCTCTGTGTCTGCCTGGCATCTCTGTTCTGGCTCTTCCTCCTCCCAGAGTTTTCTTAGTTTCGTAGCCCCACCCATACTTCCCATCTGCCTTCTGGCCAATTAGCATTTTATTAAACCAGTAGGAGGGACAAATATTTACAATATACAAGAGCATAATCCCACAGCAGACAATGTCTCCTACTTAGATGGTTCCACTTAAGGCTCTCCAGTGGCTTCTAGTTACTTCTAGAGTAGAGAGGGGTCTTCACCTTAGTCTTTGAGGCCCCATTTGAATTGACCTCTTCTGTCACTCTCATCTTTGATACCTGGGGACTAGGCAGGCTACAGCCACACAAACCTTCATATGTTTTGTCTAGTGAAAGATGCATAGTTCCCTAACCTCCTACCTCAGCATCCTTTCTGTCTCAGATGCCGTTCCCTCCTTTATCATATAGCTGCCTCCATTCTTACCTTTGAATGCTTAGAAATGAGCCCTGACCATGTTATCAGTAGTGCTTCCTTTTCTCAGGGTATGCAAGCTATACTTAGCTTTTGATTTCTCTCAGGTACCACTACATTATTTGTGAGTGGCTTTATTGGTATTCTTCTCCCACTAGGAAGTTATCTTTGTGGCATCAGGATGTCTTTGGTCACATATCATCACTCCCTTTCTAGTTCCTAGGACAGAAGATGTGTTTGGTGTATACTTGCGAACTAGAAGAATTCCTTTGGTGATGCCATCTGTTTAACATACTTTCTCACAGCACAGTTGAGATGGTCATTGTGCTACAAAACTGCTTCTCTGGCAAGGAGAGAGAGAAGCAAGAATGAGGCTGAAAGCCTATCATTTTCATTGCTGGAAGCTGGCATTTCTGTTTATTGTTTTATAACCCCAGACTCCAAAAGATGCTTTATAGGGCTTGACACAGTATCTCCAACAAGAATGTAAGTCCTATTTCAGAGATGCCCATGGCACAAAAAGCCTTGGTTACTTTCCAAAGGTATCATATTTTCTTTTGGCACAAGCTCATGCCCAGAAACCTGGAAAAGCTTTTATACTGGAATAGCCCAGAGCTGGCAACATTCCCTGACTTGGAAGGAAGCTGACCATGGCAAATTAGAAGGAAGGTTTTCTTTCTTTTTTTTTTTTTAATCTAGAAGCTAAATTTCAAATAGCCCTACACTATCACCTATAAAAGATTTGCTTAACACAATGAGACACATACAGAATTTGGATTCAAATTGCCTGGATTTGATTAACCACTAAAAAAGCTGAGCACATGGGAAGCCTAACACCACCAAATGCTTTAGTGTAGTAGCCATCGATACTTCTCATATTGCCCTCTGTAGGGGCATCACTGGATTCCTCCTCTATGCTTCATGCATTCTCCTTCTGCCACCACCTGGACATCCTGCATGAAGGCTGAACTTTACTAATGGTATGGCTTAAGAGACATGGAAGCAAGCCCATTCTCAATCCACTTGAGATCTCTACAATGGGTGACTATGCCTTTTGAGTACCAACTATGTTTAGCTGAGCATCTGTTGCAATTGCCATTTCTTCTCATCATCATAGTGGTTGGGATGCATTAATATTGAATGTTTGCTTCTTCCTTTTCTTGTCCTAAGTAACTCAGTCCCATGATTCAGTATCTCAGCATCTACTGCTTGGTGGACTACAACCAACATACTTACATGTAGATGAACATTACCCATTCTAACTATCAGGTCCCAAATAATCACTTAGAGGCTTATATTAATTGTAAATGCTTAGTAGCTCAGGCTTGTTACTAGATAACTCTTACACTTAAATTAACCCATATTTCTATTCATACTTTGATAAGCAAGGGATGTACTCACTCACTAGTGGACTCTAGTGACAGAAAAGGTCAATTCAAATGGGGCTTCAAAGACTAAGGTAAAGACCCTTCTCTACTCTAGAAGTAACCAGAAGCCACTGGGTACATTGTGGATTCATTTTCATTAAATTCTAGGAACACTTTGATTTCTTTCTTTATTTCTTCCTTGATGCAGAGGTGGTTCAGTTGAGTGATGTATAGTTTACATGAGTTGGTAGGCTTTCTGTGATTTTTGATGTTGTTGAACTCTAACTTTAGGCCCTGGTGGTCCAATATGATACAAGGGATTATTTCCACTTTTTTGTGTGTATTGATATTTGCTTTATAACCAATTATGTGGTCAGTTCTAAAGAAAGTTCCATGTGGTGCTGAGAAATATGTATATTCCTTTGCATTTGGGTGAAAGCTTCTGTAAATATCTACTAAATCCATTTTCATCATAACTTCTGTTAGACTCCTTATTTCTCTTTTGAGTCTCAGTATGGTATCGAAGTCTCTCACTATTAGGGTGTGAAAACTGATGTGGGATTTGAGCTTTAGTAGTGTTTTTCTTTTGTTTATTTGTTTTGTTTTGTTTTTGTTTTTTTACATAGATAGGTGTCCTTATATTGGGGGCATAAATATTCAGGATTGTAATCTCCTCTTCACCAATTTTTCCTCTGATGAATAAGTAATGTCCATCTTGATCCCTTTTAATTGATTTTAGTTTAAAGTCTACTTTGTTAGATATTAGGATGGCAACTGCAGCTTGTTTCTTAGGGCCATTTGATTGGAAAATCTTTTCCCAACCCTTTACTCTGAGCCTGTGTCTGTCTTTGTGGCTGAGGTATGTTTTTTGTATGCAGCAGAAGGATGGCTTCTGTTTTTGTATCCATCTTGTTAGTGTGTGTTTTTCAACAGGTGAGTTGAGTCCATTGATATTAAGGGATATTAATGACCACTGATTGATATTTCCTGTTATTTTTGGTGGTAGCTTGTATGTATTTCCTTCCTCTGGGCTATTCTGTGGGATTATTGATTGTTTGTGAGTTCATGGGAGTATCTTGGATCCTTAGGTTGGAGTTTTCCCTCTCATGCTTTCTGGAGGGCCAGATTCATAGATAGGTATTGTTTCAGTCTGACTTTGTCCTGAAATATCTTGTTTACTCCATCTATGGTGATTGATAATTTTGCTGGAAATAGTAGTCTAGATTGGCAGCCATGCTCTTTTAGTATCTGTATAACTTTGACCAAGCCCTTCTTGCTTTTATCATTTCTATGGAATAGTCAGGAGTTATTGTGATGAGTCTGCTTTTATAAGTAAGTTGGTTCTTTTCTTTTGCAGCTCTTAAAATTTTTTCTTTGTTCTGTATGTTTTGTGGCTTGATTACTATGTGGCGAGTGGACTTTTTTGGGGTGGGTCATATCTATTTGGTTTTCTGTAAGTTTCTTATATCTTTATAGGCATTTCCTTCTTTAAGTTAGGAAAGTTTTCTTCTATGATTTTATTGAATACATTCTCTGTGTCTTTGAGTTGGTATTCTTCTCCTTCTTCTATTCCTATTATTCTCAGGTCTTTTCATGGTGTCCCAGATTTCCTGAACAGTTTATGTTATGGCTTTTTTGGTTTTAGTATTTTCTTTGACTGAAATATTTGTTTCTGCTACTGAGTCTTCCACTCCAGAGATTCTCTCTTCCATCTCTTGGATTCTGTTGGTTATGCTTGTATCTGTAGTTCTAGCTTTTTTCTTCAGATTTTCTATTTCCATCTTTGCCTCATTTTGTGCCTTTTTTATTGCTTCTATTTCAGATTTTAGTTCCTGAAATGTTTCTTTCATTTTTTGGTTTACCTTTTCTTGGTTTTCTTTCAAGGATTTGTTCATCTCTTCCAATTTTTTGTTTGTATTTTTTTTTCTATTTCTTTAAGGGAATTTTTTTATCTTCTTTGAAGGCTTCAATAATCTTCATAAAGGTGTTTTTGGTGTTGTTTCCTTCTGTTTCCTCTTTATTATTGTGTTCAGGTCTTGTAGTTGTAGAGCTACCAGTTTCTTCTGGTGTTGCCTTGTTGTTCTTTATATTGTTACATTTATTTTTGCACTGGTGTCTGCCCAGGCTTCAGTGGTTCACAATTATTTAGCTCCTTCTCAGTTGTGGCAAGATGGCTTGTGTGTCTCCTGTCTCCACTGGGCAAGGGGTCTGCTTGATCTCTGACTCTGCTCTGGACAGGGGTCTGGATTTCAAAGGTCTCAGTCCTTCTCTGATGATGCAGTTTGCCCTGGAGGTGGGGCCTAGCTGTGCAAAGTCCCCTCTTTTAGGTGTGGCCTGAGTAGTCCCTCACAGCCAAAGCCTAGCTCCTGTCTTCTAGGGAGAGTCTGAGATCAGACCCTAGGGATTGACCCCAGTCCTGGAGAGGGACTCTCTAGACGGGTGGTCCAGGTTCCAGAATCTGCTCACCTTTACTCTGCTCTGGATGAGGGTCTGAATTTCAAAGTCCTCAGCCCTTCTCTATGTGAGTTTTTCAAATTGTATTTCTACATGCTTCTTCTTGGGTGGCTGGCTGAAGTCTGACTCTATACTCCTCCTGCCTGAATCTGTGCCAAAGGTATTTTATTATTTTTTTCTCTCAATGTATTTTATATCCAATGAGAAAGCAGTGAAATTTCTTAGACTATTTTATACTCATTCCATGCATAACTATGCATTTTTAAGTTAGCTGTGTGGAGAGAGCTCTATGTATTTTCATTCCTGGAGGTATTGATAGTTTCCTGACCCTTCTCCCTCATAACCACCTCTGTGCTATCCCAGTTAGGGGGATGTAATTTTCTCCAGGGGTTATCCCAGGTACCTACTCACTGAAAGCACTTTGAGTAGTATTGGGCAAACCAGGCGGCAAGACTATCACTATGTTTATGGCAATGATTGGAAAATACATGGGAGCCATAGCTCTGCCAGCCATATGCTGGAGCCAAGTCCCAGAGCCTGCATTTATCATCAGAGGCTCTGAAGATTCAAATGTCCTGGGCAGTAGGTTGGAGAGGGCTTCTAAATGGCTCTGAGTGACCCAACCTCCCACCCAAAAGGAGAGCCTGTCAGACAGTAGTGAGGAGACAGAATCCAGACCTCAACTCCTGTCTGAGTTCTACTTGGACACAGCCTGTGTCTGAGGAGCAGACCCTGTTTCCCCACAGACTTGCTCAGGGACTCTTCAGATAATAGACATAATTTGTCATTGAGTCACTGTATTTCTCAGCCATAAGGACAGCACCAGGAGGTCTCCTTGATACCAGTCATACTCTAAAAATACTATATGAAGCCTTTTAGAGACTTTTCATTGGATTTTAGTGAAATTGGAAGCACTCTTGTGAAAAATAATTAAAACAAAACAATGCTAACAAAGAGCCAGATAGGAGCATTGTAAACAAGAATGAAAAGAAAAGCTGGTATGGAAGCAGGAAAAATTGTTTTTTTGCCTGGCAGTTTTGGAAAATAATCATAAGAGATAATTCCTAGCCTTGTAATCAGGGGTTCCTTGTTAAGAGGAAGGGGAACTCTTTCTACAGAAATGAAAAGACCCTGATAGTGAAGGATTGAGGCACAGACAAATAACAGCACCAAATTTTTCAAGAAAGGGGACTTCCCTTGGCTTTCTACAGTGACAGGATGGTTGCTGAGATATTCTAGAGCAGAGTAAAATGAGGAGAAAAGTGGAGAAAACAGACAGCGAGGCATTTCCATGTGTCTCATCCACTTCCCCGCTGGCTGACCAAGCTGTCTGTCTCCTCACCAGCCTCACCTTGGCTCACAAGAGATGGGTGAGACTGAGTAAAGTCTGTGCATGAGAATAAACCACACTGGAGGCATCACAAGGTGATGCATCCCAAGGTAAAGCAAAGCATCTCTCTGATGTGACCTTTACAGGTGTTAATAGGTTTATTGTACTGTAAGGATATTTGCTGGCCATGCAAAACTGAACACTTTGAATACTTTCAATTAGTCGCACAGGAACCAGAGCAAAATAAAAAATTGTGGGGTTTGGGAGCATCATGAAAATAGCAAATAGACCTGTAGAAGTTCTAATGGATTGATTCTGAGAACAACCATCATCTGGGAACACATTCCCTTATCTAGTGAGAGTCCATCCTAAGCTGATAGATGTATTTGTGTAGCCCATGGACAAATAAGGGCTTGTCCCTCCCTTGAGGAAGGGTGTGTAAGCCTTCAGTAATTACACCAGCAAAGCAAACTTTCCCCATCTTCCTCATCTGGGAAATGAGGATGAATGATGTAATTTGTACATCTCATCTGGGATCAAATTAGAAGTTATTCATCCATTGAACAAATGTTTATAAGGTGTAAGTTGTATACTTAGGGAGCTTATTAATGAACAAAATTTCCAAGGTTTATGTTTTCACTGACCTATAGTCTTATGGAGAGAAATGAGCAATAAATACCAGGCTTACATGGTATATCAGAGGGTAGCCTATGAAAAATGAGGCTGGATAGGAAAGAGGGAAAAAAGTATTAGAATCCTAAATAATTTTGTCTGCTAAGACATTTCAGATAAAATAACATCCAAAGAAAGATCATAAAGAGGACACATATAAACTGTGCATGGACCTCTGGGGGTTAAAGCTTCCAGATAGAAGGAACAGCAAGGTTCTCAGGTTTTTGGCATACCGCATGATTCTGTAACTCATATATTCTTTTTTGTATGACGAGAACTGTAAGGGTGAGTAGCATTGTGGGAAAATCTCTTAGACTAGCCTGAGTGAAAGGGAAATTGCAGAAGATGAACTAGAGAGGCAGGGTAGCAACTGTGTGTGATTTATAGGTTACAAAGAAAGGAAAGGAGAAAGGAAATGAAAAGAAAGGAAAGAAAAAGAAAGGAACACAGCAAAGTTTTTTTGTCTAAGTGGGGAAGGGCAGAAGAAAGGTGAGTGTGTGGGAGGCTGTTACAACCATCCAGGAGCAAGACAAGCATTCTTTCATCAGGATGGCCCAAATGGATGAAATGGTGAGCAACAGCAAGGGTTAAAATCCAACTGAATAGCTGATGGATAAGATTTAAGATGGTCTTAAAAACTCAAAAGGCAGGGTTTCTGGTTTCTGAGATGAGTAGGGAGTTATGGAATAGAATGATGGAGGCCATGGGACATAGGGTTTTCCTCCTTCCTTCTCCTCCTCTATCCACTCCTCAGAGAGGGTAAGGCCTCTCATGGGAAATCAACCAAGTCTGGTATATCAAGCTGGGGCAGGACCAAGCCCCTATCCCCTGTGTCAAGGCTGAGCAAGGTATCTCTCCATAGGGAATGGGATCCAAAAAGGCAGTTCATACACTAGGGATAGATTCTGGTCCCACTTGCCAGGGGCTCCACAAACTGCCCAAGCCACACAACTGTCACCCACATTCAGAGGGTCTAGTTCAGTCCCATGCAGGTTCCCCAGCTATTAGTCCAGAGTCAGTGAGTTCCCACTAGGTTGGATTAACTGTCTCTGTGGGCTTCCTCATCATGATCTTGACCCCACCTACCTTATGTAATCCCTCTTCCCTCTCTTCAGTTGAATTCCAGATGCTCAGCCCAATGCTTGGCTGTGGATCTCTGCATCTGCCTTTATCAGTCACTGGATGAAGGTTCTATGATGACAATTAGGGTGGTCATCACTCTGATTACAGAGGAAGATCAGTTCAGGCACCCTCTCCACTATTGCTTGGAATCTCAGCTGGGGTCATGGGGTCGTCCTTGTGGATTACTGGAAACTCCCCTAGCACCGGATTTCTCCCTATCCTCCATAATGACTCCCTCTATCGAGAGATCTCTTTCTCTGTTCTTCCCTCGACTGTACTATCCCCCCATGTCCCCCCCCCCAACTCCCAGTTTACCCAGGAGATCTTATCTATTTCCTCTGCCTAGGGTAATCCATGTCCCTCTTAGGGTCCTCCTTATTATCTAGCTTCTCGGGTTGTGAACTGTTATCCTTTATACTATACACCCATCAAATAAGTTCACACTGTGTCTGTCTTCTTCCAAGTGTTAAATTTGGCTTAGGAGAAATGTGGCTGAGAATGTAGGGCAGATGTAGAACAATTTATACACAAAAATATAAATTGTTCATTGAGAGATGGGGGGAGGGAGTGCCTTTTAAGGAGTCTTGAAATTTGGCTTTTGGAGAAAGTCTTTTAAGGAGTCTTGAACTTGGATGTCTGTACTGGTTAACTGGAGATGGGGGGCATTTCTGTCACCTGTAGCTTTACATATTTTGAAATGTAAACCCTAAATGTCTGAACACTTTTGCTTCCATATCCCAGTGGCCTTCCAGGCAGCATCTAGTGTTGCTCTGATGCCATTCCCAAGAGCTTTGGAGAAGGATTGAGGTTAGGGTCATTTGTCTTCTGGTCAGCATCCCTCAGTATTCCAAAACCAGCTTTTCAAGACATAACTGGAACAGTGTACAATGCATCCACTTAAGGTATGCAAGTGAACACATTTTACCCATTCACAACACATACAGCCACCACCATAGTTGATTCTAGAACTTCCACATCCAAGAGGAAACAAATATCTTTTAGCTACCCCTTCTTGTCACCTCACTCTGTCTGTGTTCTGGGGGCAGTGATTATACCTTCTGTCTCACAGGAGGCCTGATGACACTACAGTCCTTCTATGACCAGCTTCCTTTGTTCCACACTATTTCAAGTTCACCTACACCACAGTGTCATTGGTTCTTCAGTCATTTTTATAGCCAGGCAATGCTGTGTTATGTACACACTCTGTCTTACTGATCCACTGGTCACTTGATGCTCATCAGGTTCCTCCTCCTGGTTTTCTATAGATGAAGCCTTTATAAATGTACCTAGACAATTTTTGATGCAACATATACTTAATATCCTGACAAACTGAAAGTTTTTCTCTCATCAAGGACAGAGTGACGAGAGTTAGATGTCACACAACTGTCCCCATGTCCTCAGAGAAAGGAGGAGAGCCTGTTTTATGCACTGGACCATATTCCCTTGTTTTGTTCATATTGCTCCTGAGCTCACCGACCCTTTTTTTTCTCCGCTGAAATAGAATTTAAGAAACTGTATGATTTAATCATTCCAAATACTCAGCTTGACCTTTACCTCTTCACAACCCCCCATGGAGCCCGGATACCACAGAAATGTTCGCTTTTACCTGGAGGCCCAGGAGAGCTTCCGATGGCTCCAAGGATCACAAGCCCACTCTTTTTTGCTACCCCATGGTGGAGCGAGCCTTGGCTACTTGCCAGTCTCAGTGGAGCACTCACCTCTCTTCAGCGCATGCTCAAGGGTCTCCTGCTTACACAGCCCCAAGTGTGACTGGAAGCAGAAGCCGGTGCAGAAGGAGCACAGCTGTGTCTCTGTTTTCCAGGCCCCAGGGAGGGTCACAGCTTGCAACTTCCTACTCTGGGCTTCTGTCAGTGCAGCTGAACGGCTGTCTCTTTGCTGTGGCCTCTGTCATAGTGCTGAAGTCTGACATTAGCGGCCTCTCAATGTTCTGAGAGAGGTAGCTTCTTGAGAAAGGGTGTCCTGGCCTCCAGGATGATCCCCTATGGGCTCAGTGGGAGTGAAGCTGTGATTCCTGATCTTTGCTAGCCTCTTCCAACCTCGCTCTTCCATACACAAGGGACACACAATCAGTCAGATGAATGGGAGGGCAGGGATGACAGAGCTCATATCCTCATCAGTAAAATGGGGGCCCTGATGGTCTGCACCTCATGGGGTTATTATGAGGATTATATGAGTCAAAACAGGGCATAAAACAGTCCCCAGCACGTAACCAGTTCTTAGTATATTTTCATGACTGTTCGCTCCCTCCCTCCTCCTTTTCCGCTCCCCCTTTTGGCTGAGCTAAGTTTGGTAAAATCATCACAGAACCACACTGATAAGAACAGAGTTCCAGCGGAAGTTCTGCCCTCCGGAGTCCAGAGTCCTGACCCCACTCTATCCAGCTTCTGACCCAAGCAAGATGTCAAACCTTTCTGGCCTCCAGTTTTTCCTGTGAGCCTTCTCCAGACATGGGGCAGTTTCAATAAAACAGATCAAGGGCTATGGGCAACACTTGGCAATAAGGAAGTAGGAGTCATTGGTTACAGAGCTGCAGACGGACAGAGAAGGGAGATGTATGAGGTAGATCCTGCAAAGGAAGCTTCCCATGTACCCTTGACAGCACAGGGCAGGGTCAGTGAGCAAGACAGAACAATGTAGCCAAAAGCTAGAGTACTAGGAACGGCTGAGGGAAGTCGGAATCGTGAATGTGGAGAGCTTCTGGGTCCCATATAGCTACCAAAGAAGTGGAACCTTTGGGATAACTCTCCGGTTTTATATCTTAATTCTGGAGATATTGTTTTTAGCTGCCCTCCCAGCAGGAAACTCAGACCCCTGCCATGTACCATCATCTGCTGCCATCCCACGCCAATATCAAGGCACACAGTTTTATCTTTCTTCTAGCAAAGTCTCTGGGGCCAGAGTACATCTTCCAATTTCTGTCCACCTTGATGAAAATTGGATATCTGAGGCACATACTCCTGCCCCTTCCCCACAACACTGCTTTAGAGTCTCAGGTTAAGGATTTGAAGGGGACAACACCGGTGGTGCAAATTCCCACGAGGATGCTGTGTGAGCAGCATGTAGCTCAAATTTCCGGGAGCTGTGTGCTCTCTGACTGACTGACTGACTGACTGACTGACTGACGGTGCAAATTTCTCACTTATCCTTGCCCTGAAGTGTAGATGCATCATACTTTAATTCTATGTAGATCCTTTTATAAGACCACCCATTAGAGGACACTTAAAGACTCTGCTAACTCTGAACTTTGCTGGCAAGAACATCTCAGATGTGATGGAAAACAATATGTGAATTCATCTGTGGACAATCTGTTTAATGCCTTCTCATTTATAAAAAAACAAAACCAAAAACCAACAACAACAAAAACACCCACAGGTTAAAATGATGTTAAATATGTGCTCACACATGCGATACAGCTGGGGTCCTGGGGTCCTGAGCACAGAAGATACTTTCTGTGTGCCAGGCTCAAAGGGATAGATACAGAATTTCAGGTTTCTAATGAATTTGGGATGCAGAGCTTGGCAGCTGCTGCTGGAGGTCAGAGGTTGCCGGCAATGACTTGGGTGGGCTGCTCTCAGTGGCTTGCCTGGTTGCTGCTGTTAATCTCCATGGCTCTCAGAGAAGCATCACTAACTAGTTCGGTCTGCCGGGAAAAAGCAGGTGGTACTGGAGAGCTCTCTGTAAGCTACAGGGCATCCCTAATGCCTCAACATCTGCCTGCAACTGCCTCTGGAAATGACAACTACTTCTACTTTTGAATTGACTTACAAATTCATATCAGTTTCTCCCTGGACTGGCTGGAAACCGGTGTCTCTGCCTTAGAGTGATGACTGTATTCTTCTTATCTGCTCCAAGGTACTTAGTTTGTTTTCTAGCAAAGTCTCTGAGGTCAGAGGTCATCTTCCACTTAGTGCTTCTCTGGATGAAGACAGACTCTTCCAGGGCAGGGTTATCTTTGCTTTGCTCAGGTATCCAAGGCTCCTGGGATCTGATACTGCTTCTCGAGTGGCAGGGTAACCAATGCCTTGTTCTCAGAGTATTTTACTACTGCGATAAAAACCTAAAGGTTCTTGTGTAACCAGGAACATGCATGTGTCTTTTAAAGATGCCCCTGGCCACACATCTGTCCCATAGCTGTTTGGCATTCTTAGCATTAATGATAGTTAAGACCCACTGGGCCTGATTTCCTGCTCAATGAACCATTTTTATGTTTCTCTGCTTATGTCCATAAAAGCACACAGTGTCCAGCATGCACTGAAGCATCATGCCCTTAGCCTTAATTCCCAACCAGCTTGTGAAGTGGTATGTGAGGATGTGAGGGGAGCCAGTAGGGGAGGGTGCCAGGAGCTTACGTTCTCAAACGTAACCGGGTGGTCAGCAAGTAGATTATCACAATATTTCAGGCATCTTGCTTCCACCAGCATCAGCTTCATAAGCTAGATGAAGCCAGGGCCATATTAGTTTCATTTAGCTCCAGACGAGAAATCTACCATGTGACTTGACTTGCTATTGAGCAGCTGTGGGGTCAGAACCCAACCTTAGATCTGAGTGTGTGCTGTGTATGCTGTACAAAGAGTGATTCCTCAGGGATGCTAGTGGATCAGGGCTAGGGATGTAGGCAGCTAGAGTCTATGGAAAGCTTTAAGTTCTCGCCTCAAGTAGGAAATGCTATTACATATGTTAGAGTAATTCTTGAAATGCTAATCCAACTGCACTCTCAAGTAGACACGAGGGAAAGACAGAAACATATGTCTATCAGGTGGCTTCTGTATCCTGCTGAATAAAGCAAGAGGGTCGGTCCCTGATGCATTCAGGCATAACATGTTTTGATCATGTTACCAACTACCAAACCCCACCTACTGCTACCAAAGACCACCAAACCCCACCTACTGCTACCAAAGATCACCAAACCCCACCTACTGCTACCAAAGCCCCACCATTTGGCATCTTTGTCCTTTGCTGTTTTATAATTACTTTTAATTTGGATATTCTCAATTAGAAGAACTAAAGAATAAGACATCTCCCTGTTTTCTTAGATATTCCAAGTTAAGGGGATGGGGTGTAGTAAGAGGTTTCTGGCCTGGCATAGCCCCAAGGTCCAGACCTGCCTGGAGCCAATTTTTCTCCAAAAATGACTCAGATGCTTATATTAATTACATTCTGTTTGACCTAAGGTTCAGGCATATTGCTAGCTAGCTCTTGTATCTTAATTCAACCCATTTCTGTTAATCTGTTCTGCCATGTGGCCTGTGGCTCACCTGTTTCTTTACATGTTACTTCTTGGGCAGCTGGATCACATCTCTTCTGACTCTGCCTTCCTTCCCCTATCTATGCTCTGGTTTCTCCACTTACTTCTAAGGTGCCCACCATAGGCCAAGACAGTCCCTTTATTTCATAGCATACAGAAAGACATTCTGATACCAGCGGAAGTCCCATGAACTATACTTCTAGCCCAATCTGATCTAATACCTGTTTTCAAATAACCTGTGTATATTCACACACACACACACACACACACACACACACACACACACACACACACAATCTATAACTACTTTAGGCAGAACAAAACAGTTGTAAGAGAGGCCTGTAAGGCCTATAAAGTTTAAAGTATTTACTACTTGGTCCTTTACCAAAAAATGGTTTTAGCAGCCCCTGCTGTGATTTCTTACTACAATGCCTCAATCCCAATAAAAAACAAATGGCCTTTTTGACAGAGTTGTTTCCTGGGCTTGGGATAAGCTCTGGGAGTGAAATGCTTGCTATACAAGCATGTGGACCTGAGTTTAGACACCCAGCACCTCCCCTCCCCCATAAAAGCTAGGTATGGCAGGTGCATACCTGTAACTGCAGAGCTTGGGGACAACAGCAGATCCTGTGGCCTCTTATACCAAGCAATCTCTGCTCACGTCTCAAAACAGATAGTAACAGAGGAAGGCTTTCGTTGCTCTCCACACATGTGTTCATGGTAAGCATCTCTCTCTCTCTCTCTCTCTCACACACACACACACACACTCACACACACACACACACACACACACACACACCACTTTCTCACACCACAATAAAAAGTAATAAATAAATGTTATTTTCTTAGTCCTTGTGTTTTGTTGTTGATGGAAAAAAAAAAAAAAGTACCCATTAGTACTGATTTTGACTAGACTTGTGTTCTAATCACATCCCAAAACTGTCAAACAGATCTCAAAAATGAAAATTTTCTCTGTGGATTCAAAGTACTAAATTGTACAAGCAAATACTGCAGGCAACCCAGAGCGTCAAGAACTCACAGTGGGGAGCATATCTCTGAGCTGTAATTAAGCTAACCGATCATCTCAAATCTTTAGTTGCCTCTGCTTGGTGAAAATAGTTACAGAGATAGATTAAGTAACAGATGCACAAGTTGATCCGATTTCCTCTGACCTTCATCTTCTAAGTGTATCTTCCTGGCTAAATGCAGAAGAGCTGTGAGATTCCAGTCTACAGTTCAGCCGCGCAGGGTCCGCTGAGAATCTGAGCTCACTCAATAGTTACTTTCTGCAAACTGAGACGCGGATACTCTGTTGCATAAGGACCTCTGATGCAGCTTTCCAGGTTTCCATCCAGCTTCTCCCCTCCAGGCACGTTTCCTTCCCTGAGTCTGGTCGGCCTTAGCAGGAGCAGATTTATGCACTTCAATCCCACCCTGGCTTTTTGAACAGGCTCGGCTCCCTAACTTGCCTCCTACACCGGATTCTTCTACTTCCAAGACCATAAATACATGAGTATATCACACCCTTCCAAAGTCATCATGGCAATCTCAACACATTGAAATCTTAGCCCTGCCTAGCATTTACTTCGATATATGAAATCATTATTTGTGTAATCACTGTCTATGTGTTTTTAATTAAGTAATCCAATTTTTGATATTGTAGTGTTATTAATGCCCTCAAATATCTTGTGCAGTTAATCTTTTTACTCGGTTTTCTTGTTGTGTTGTAAACTTCCATGTATTTATCCATACACTGGTTATAGCTGGGTTCACTCTCACACTGAATTTTAAATCATTACAATAATGAATTTTAAAATCATTACAATGCTGAATTTTCTACCTACAATCAAGATACCCTGTCCTTTTTATTCGGCTACTTTTATTACCTTGGTGAAATGAAACTTTTTTTATTTTTTAAATGTGTTCTTCATTTAGTTTACTCCTAGGTATTTTATCATTGTTCTCAGGGATTGTCATAAATGAATTTTTTTTTTTTTACTTTTGTAGTTGGCTATTGTTTCAGATGGAAACATTCAATGAATATATTCATTTCTTATCACCAATACTATTTTGTTTTCCATTTATGAAAAGGTATTTTTCTATTCATTTTAAGATACTATTTTCTGAAATTCTGGCAAACACCAACACCTTGAGTGCTGTCTTAGGATTTTCATTGCTGTGAAGAGACACCATGACCATGGCAAATCTCATAAATAAAACATTTAATTGAAGAGTTAGTGTACAGTTTCAGCGGTTCAGTCCATTATCATCAGGATGGGGAGCATGGCTGCAAGAAGGCAGATATGGTGCTGCAGCTGAGAGTTTTAGATCTTGCAGGCAACAGAAAGTAGACTGAGACATTGGTGGATTCCTAAGCATAGGAAACCTCAGAGCCCACCTCCACAGTGACACATTTCCTCCAATAATGCTATATCCACTCCAACAAAGACATACCTCCTAATAATGCCATTCTTTGTGAGATGTTGGGGGCCACTTACATTCAAACTACAACAGGTATTCTTGTTACAGGTTCAGCCTTAGGGTGGAGGCTGATTCACTATAGATATGTCTTCTTAGCCATACTTCAGTAAGATTTTATATTTTTTTTAAAAAAATCAAGAATAGGATGAAATTTTTCAAATTTTTTTCAGTATATATGACCTTGAATTTGTTATTATTATATAGTTCCTCCTTTTATTTTTGAGATTATAATATAATTACATTTCTCTTTTCCCTTCCTTCTCAGACCTTCTATATATAGCCTTCTTTGCTTTGAACTTTTTATACAAATATGATAAATCATATTTATTACTATATTATATTTATTAATAAGTATGTTAATAGTATTGACACAATATATTTATTAATATGTTATAAATTATATTTTATAATTTTAAAATTATATCAGCATACTTTTTAGGGCAGGGCCACTTTTACATTCCAGAATCTTCACCTGGTTAAGGTGTAATGTTCTTTAGTACACTGCCCAATTATAGCTGCTAAGATTACACTCAGGACTTTCCTGTCCATATTCATGAGCCATCTCTGTGTTCTTTTTCTTGGTGTTATCTGGGTCAGACCTTTGTCCTGACTTGGCAGGAAAATTCTGTTCTCAGCCTTTTTCCTCTTGCTCTGGGGAAAGTTAAATAGTATTGCAATTATTTATTTCTCAAAAGCTTGAAGGATTTTCTTATGAAACATCTGAGACCATGGTACTTCTAGGGAGGTTTTGATTTGGATAACTTTTATATAATTATTCCAAGTCATGTTTTTTTAAATCTCTTCAGAGTTCAGTTCTGATACTTTGTCTTTTAATTTTTTTGTTAACTATAAGAATTTGATAGAGACATTCTTATTCCATTTTTCAGGTCACCATCAATGACCAAAAAAAAAAAAATAACAACAACAACAAAAACAGTTGAGTGGGGTATTTCTGACATGTCAGTCTCCCCCACCATCTCTCTGAGAGAGAGGAAAAGAACCTGTGAACAACCTCGAACAGTGAGCGGCACTCTTTGCTGTTAATTCCTCCTCAGGCTATCTGTTTCCCTGACCCCAAGGACAGCTGTGTGTCACAGCTGTGCATCTCTGCCAGGCCAGGCTTGAGTAACCAAACTCTGCTTAAGGACCAATTCTGAGTCTCATGTTGTTAAATTTTATTAACATGTTATAAATTGACACTGTGTAAATGTTTTTGATATAACAGTAACATTTTAAAACATGTACACTGTGTGATCAGATCAAGAGAACTGGTTAACTATTAACTATTTTTTTTTCTGTTAGAAACAATTTTAAAAATTCTTCTTATCCATTTTGAAGCATCTCATTTGAAGAGTTATGTTTTACATGACCTATCAAACTTTAAAGTACAAACTAAATCTCCCAGAAGCCTTGTTAAAAGGCAGGTTTGAAGCCAGGCCATGGTGCTGCAAGCCTTTAATTCCAGCACTTGGGAGGTAGAGGCAGGTGGATCTAGGAGTTCAAGACCAGCTGAGTCTAGGAAGTGAGTTCCAGGACATCCAGGGTAACACAGGGAAGAACCCTGTCTTGAAAAACAAAAAACAAAACAAAAGGCAGGTTTGGATTATGTAATTCTGCGCTAAAGTTCAGGATTCTGCACTTCTAGCAAGTTCCAGGTTATGCTACGCTTCTGACTAGTGATAAGCCTCATTGTTGACCTGTAATAGGTTAGCATACCCCTCTGTGAGATCTTGTTATACTTTGGGCAATGTCCAAGGGTAAAAGGGGTGCACATGGAGAAACAGACATTTTGGGTTCACTTGGCTTGTCTCAGCTGACTATTTAGCCTCCCCACAGCCTCTATTTGTCTCTCTTGTGTTCTGTGTGTTACACAAATTTGAACCCAGCTTCTGATTCAAGAACTAAAGCCGAATCTTGGTCCACACACTAGTAGTGATTGTGTGAATGATACGTAACTTGGTTTCTTATTGTACCACACATATGTTACCATCTTTGCTGGAAGTGGAGAAACAGCTCGATGAAATCATTCTAAATCCCAAAGCTGAGCAAGTGGTTTATTTAGAAGGCAGGTAGGTGCCTCCAATAGCCAAGTTTTCTAGAGTAGTCAGGGAGGAATGTGATTTCCACTGAAAAATATTTCCTCCACTGCATCCGAATCGGAATTAGAAGATGATGAAAGAAAAGAAAGCAAATGACTGATCACCTTGTAAGAAGCACTTTCCCCCACAAGAAGAAAGTGACATCTTAGAAGCTAGACTGAATACATAAAGGAACAGAAATGCAGTCATCTGGTCACTCTTTAAATACAGGCTTATAAAAAGAAATGTATTCTGGGTTTCTCTGAATAAATAGGATGACTGAGATGTAGAGAGATCTAGGTAAGAGGAGGCAGTAAAATGTTTAGACACCAGAAGACCTCAGAATGATGACGGGGCAGGGAGTAACTGCAGTAAAAAGGAGGAGCTTGCTAAAGAGAGTCTCTAAGCGGTCTCTAAGCGGTCGGTCTCTAAGCTCCACAGTCCTCTGGAGGGGAAAAGATTGGCCACATTTGCTACCATAGGCCCAGGAGGCTCCAAAGACAGAAAAGAGAATGGGACACAGGCTTCAGGAAGGCTCAGGGCTGCTGTGCTTGAAGCTGGCATGGACATGCTGTAGCAGACCATACCCACACCTGCCCTGGTGGCTGAAGCAGCTTCTACTGGGATGACTTGGGACCTGATGCTCCCAGAGTAACAGCTCTAGGGATTATGGCTATGCCTGTAGTTCTAAGAACTTGGCAGGTGTGGGGATGGTACTGTTCCACTTTGAGCTTTTCTTTCTATGGAAGCTTCCAGATCCAATCACAAGTGGAAAGAAATTAGCATGGCAAGAGGCACATGGGGAATTGTTTCTAGAAGAACCATGACAAGAGACAAATTTCCTGAATACGAAAGACCTGAAATACAATGGGGGAAAATGAGCAACAGATGCAAATGAGCAATTTATAGAAGAAGTGCTAGAAAAGCCTTTTAAGCAAACAAAAATATCCAACTGCTCTCAAAATTAAAAATGCAAGTTAAAACAAAAATCCTATTTAACTTAAATTGGCATGAATTAAACCAATGTAATATGCATTATGCAGGCACAGTAGAAATTGAAAAAAAGGCCAGGGGACACCTTTTTATTATTAAGACATTAAAAGCTCGTGTGTGTGTGTGTGTGTGTGTGTGTGTGTGTGTGTGTTTATGTTTCCTTGAGCATTGTTTGCCACCTGAGAACAATTATAATGTCCAACAACTGGAAACTGGTTTAATTAATTATGATATTTTCACATAATAGAATGCTGTGAAGTTATTACAATGAGTAAGACTTGTGTTAATGAGACAAACCGATAAGATAAATAGCCCATCAGACACAGTACAGAACTGTGTTATAAGGTATATAGTTTGCAGCTAGGTTGTTGTGTAGTAAATTCATTTGCACCCATGCCTTGGATATTTCTTAGGCTCTATTTCAATACATTCCTCACCTCCCATACTCTCTCTCTATTCACTCCTGTCATGGGCATTTTTCTGCAGGATTCTATAATACCACCTTACCGTGTAGGGCAGTACTTCCTCTCAGGACAGAACTGTGTAGCATGTGGCCCCTACCTGTCTTAATTAGCTCATGCTATCTATTCAGGTAAGTACCACAGATGGGTGGATTAGATAACAGACAGTTCTGGAGGTCAAAGTCTCAAGATTAAGGTCTAGGTCAATAGTAAATGTCTTCCTCTTGGATTTCAGAAATCTGCCTTCTCTTTGAATTCTGATATTGTGGAGAAAAAGTGATGGAGAGAAAGCAGATTGCCTTTTTTCTTTCTAAAAAGATGCTCCCCCTGTTAAGGGGTCCCTATTCTTATTATCACATCAAAATCTATTTCCAAGCCTTAACCTCCAAACATCTTCACACCAGGAATGTTAGGGATGCAACATGAAATTTCAGAAGGACAATTGTTCAGTTGGTAGCATTGCCCCAGGGTTCTCCTTGAGCACTAGGACTTCAGCAGTCATACTCCAGCAGCCTGAAAGCACAGAGATTCCTGAAAGATACCCTAACAAGAGGTGGATAGGTCCAGCACAGACATGCTTCTGTCTCAGCTCCAGACAAACATATCAGAGACATGCTTTCCAAGACTGTGGTATTTGAAGAGACTGCCCCCCACAAGCTTATGTTTGAATACTTGGTCTCTAGTTGGTAGAACTTTTTGGGAAAGATTACAAGATGTAGTCTTGTTGGAGGAGGTGTGTCACTATGGGCAAGCTTTGAGGTTTCAACATCCCATGTCATTCCTAGTTGGCTTTCTTCCTAGTGGCTGTATCTCATGATGTGAGCTCTTATCTCCTGCTCCAGTGTTCTGCCTGCCTACCAACCACCATGTTTTTCCACCATGATGATCATGGACTCAACTGTCTTAGTCTGTTGCTGTGAAGAGATACCATGACCAAAGGAACTTATAAAATAAAAACATTTAATTGAGAGCTTGCATACAATTTCAGAGGGTGCAGAGGGTGAGTTCATGACTATCATATCAGGGAGCATGGCAGCAGGCAGAAACACTTGGTACTGGAGCAGTAACTGAGAACTTACATGTTGAGACATTGTTCCTGAGGGAAGAAGGAAGGGAGGGAGGGAGGGAAGGAGGAAGGTAGGTAGGGAGGGAGGGAAGGAGACAGACAGAGAGAGAGAGACAGACAGAGAGAGAGAGAACCATATGGAATTGTATAAGCTTTTAAAACTTTATAGCCCTCCCCCACCACTGATGTACCTCCTCCAAAAAAGCCACACCTCCTAGCCCTTCCCAAACAGTTCCACCAACTGGGAACCAAGCATTCAAACATATGGGAGTCATTGCCATTCAAAAAACCACACTCACCCTCTGAAAATGTAAATAAACTCTTCAGTGAGTTTTCTTGATCATAGAGTCTCTTTACAGCAGTAGAAAAGTAACTAAGATAGAGACACTTTGGGAGGTCACCTAGGAACTCTCTCCTGTCACTTCTAGTGCTGGCCTGGCCAGTGTTCTGTTCTTGTGTTGACTTTTCTTCTCTTTCTTATCTCTCCATGTAAGTTTATATACTCTATCTTCAGAATTGTTTGTCTTAGTTATAGCTTCATTGGAAGGAAAATAGATCTGCCTGCTAGGTATAAAACATGTTTCCAAAATACCAAAATTAACTAGTAACTTGTATTTAATTCTTTAAATGAAGATTTAAGTATGGAAGATTTTAATATCTTTTCATATCTGCCTTTTGTGCATGAATTAATCTATAAAAGATGATTTTTTTGTTGTTGTTTCTTTGTTAGGTATGACTTTGTTAGGTATGAAATGTTGATCATGCTGGATTATCTTGACATTGACAATTAAGGGCAGACAAATTTCAAATATTTTTTTTTCTATCCTTATCAGCTACGTGTTACTTTTTATTCACCTTTGGAATTTATTTTCATGAATTTATATTTGATTATCAGCAAACTTACCAGGTTACAATTCATGTCAATATTCTTGTCTCAATATAGCCCTAAATAGTTTTCGTTTATATTTTTCCTTTCATTTTAGATTTCTTTCCTTTGCACCTATCTCTGTGTATCTATGTGTGTGTGCTATACATCTGTATGTACATGTATATGTGTATGCCATGGAGGCTGGGGGTTGATATCAATGGTTCTCATTCTCCAGCTTATACACTGGGGCAGGATTTTTTAGTTGACCCAAGGCTCCCCAATGCAGCTAGTCTAGGCAGCCAACTTGCTTCAGGGACCCATCTCTCTCATACAAGGCTGGAAATAGAGGCAGTTACCACACCTACCCAGCATCTGTATGTGTCCCGGGGACTTGAACTCCTGTCCCCAAGCTTGCTTGGCAATCATTTTAAGTGCTAAGCCTTCTCTTTACACTCTATTTTAGAAAATTCTTGTTGAATTACATCTGCTGGTTTATTTTTACTCTGTTCCATAAATTGAGTTTCAATCTGATTGGAAGCCATTGCCCACACTACTGTCCTTTTACTTAATTTCTAGCTCTTTTTCATTTGCGTTTATTATACTTAAGGACTTCTGGTCTGTGTCCCTAACATTCTTGGAGTCCATGGCCTAATGTTTTCACTGCTTTTTAAAGCATAGAATTATTGGCACTAGATTTGAATCCTAATTTCAAAACTTACCAGCTGAGAAATCTCAACCACAAGATACAGCTTCTATGCAAGGATGTTTTCATTTAAAGATTTCTTGTCTTGAGTAATTATCTATCTCACAGAGTAAGACATACTTCCAAGGTTAGTGTCACAGAATAGGCAGTGGTACGATGTTCACTTGACTTCTTTAATTGGTTAAGAAATAATTTCTGGTGATTCACCATGTAAAGAGGCTATACACACTCTTGGGGTTTTGATCTCACTCTTTATTTAAGTCTAAGAGTTATAATTTCATTCTTGAGTGTTCTTCAAAGTCTCCTGCATGGAAGCCTCAGTCCTTGGCTGATGACATTATTGGGAAGTGGTATGTTTGGAAGTGGGTCTACTTAGAAGAAGTAGGTCACTCGAGATGTGTCCTTTATAGGAATATGAGTGACCTTAGTTCTTTTCTTCTCTTTTCTTCCCCCCTCCCCACCCAGCCACTGTCCCTTCTCTCTGGCTGTCATAAGAAGAGCAGCAACAGAATGCTGACTAGGAAACACACAAAGGTTGGAGGCAGACTCACCGCCAGGGAGGAAAAGGTTGCATTCTAATGTCAGGGTATAAGGCTGAGACCCCAGCTTTGGTCCTTTAGAGCCCTGTGGTCCTTGGCCAGCTACTTAGCTATTCTATAGCCCAGGGTCCATTTACAACACAAAAATCAATATTCCTTACCTTACAGAGTTTTTGTGAGAACTCTGTGTGTTGACATATGTAAAATACTTCCAACAGACTCTGGCACATAGATGTTGTGTACGTATTTAGGATATTATGATAGATATATCATAGACTATGTATATATGATACTATGATAGAAATATAGATTATATATATGATATTATGATAGATATAGATTATGTATATATGATATCATGCTTCCATTCCACTTTACTATTTCTCTAGTTGGTTTTCTTCAGTTTTTATCCGTGTTTTGATTTCTGCAAGTATGTTGATCTTCTGTCATGTTCCTTTGTCATCTTTTGCCATTCTTATCCTCTCCTGTCTTCTTTCTTTCTCTTTCTTCCTTTGTTTCTTTTTTACTTATATTTGCTTAGTTCTTAAGATTTTCCAGTTTGAAGGAGGCTTTGCAATGGGAAATTTCATTGTGACCAACCAAGTTATGCTTTCTTCCTGGTTGGATCTGTTATCTACCACAGATATTCTTATTTAGTCTATAACATTTTCCTGCTGCAATGCTCTCTCTTTACCCTTCTCAACTTCGTGAGGTTGACTTTCTCAGAACCCCATGTATCTGTCTCAAGGCTTTCTGCTCTGTCCTCAGCACCATAATTCCCCAGTGAAGTTCACACTCCTAGATCCTGCATCTGGTTTTGAGGGCTGTATGTTTAGACTGTGGAACCTTAGATCCCAGCTTTGGACACTGCACCACACGTGTTCTTTCTCTGTCTCTGCTCCTCTACATTCATTCTCTCTGTGCCATCCATCTGTGTGCCTCCTTATGTCAGTCAAGGGGAAAGAAAAGAAAACCCTAGGCATAGTCATCCTACCCGTATCCAGGTATCGGGGCTTGGTAGAAGTCGTGCAGGCAGATGATAACTAACATTTTTCCCTTGCTTAGAGCTCTAGGCACAACTGATCTTCCCACTGTTCTTCCTGACAAAACTATCACTCTGTACACATATACAATATTAGACATCATCTATTCATATGAGATATATACTCCTATGTAAATACAATACATATTTATTTAAGCTCCCAGTAGTGTTTGTGCCCCTGAGTTGGCGCTACACACACATGAATGCTGCCTCCATGAACCTTCGCCTCTGTGGCTATACCCATCCCTTTATTTACAAGCAGTAGTGGGAGTTAGCAGGGAAACTTAGACTTTCACCATTCCCTAACATATACTTCCCTAACAAAAGTTAAATTTGACTCCTTAAATTTTGCTGAATATTGTGCTTTTGTTTCTTTTGAGAAGGACTGGGAGTAGTTACAGATGTTCTCTGGAGAATATACCACTCATAGGGTGTCAGTCCCAATTTCTTTTTATTGATGCCAAGATAGACTCCAAGTCTCTGATTGGATGTTAAACATGACATTTATTTACAGTTTTGGCCCCTTTGTTTTTGTTTGGGAACTAGGGGGAGAGGCGCTCGTAGTATTTTGTTTCTGGTGTTTGAATTGAAGCCAATCATGTTTTATCTTCTGGGTACTAGACCTAAGCCATGAGGAATGGCAGAGTTGGTTAGATGGATAAGGCATTATATAGTACATTCTCTGGGTCATTAGTTTGTGTGATAAATGTCATGGTTATTCGTGCTCTTCTGGACACATTCAGTTTCTAAGTATCAATACTGTAGTAGTTACTTCACTTGTTACTCAGTGGCAGAAGCTTCTCAAGGGAGCATGTGTTTATTTTGTCTTACAGTTCAGAGCGACCAAGTCATGGTGGAGAGGCATGGTAACCAGAGTGGTTCTAGCTTTGCCTGTGGGAGTTTGTGGCACAGGTGGTACATGTCTTGGTGGTTCAGGGAGCATAGATCTGCAGCCAGTGGGTGGATATGACTGTCAAAGCTCACCCCAAGGGACTCATTATGATTAGCTAATCCACATGTCCTAAAGATTTTAGAACCTCAAAACAGCACCAACAGCTGGGGACCAACTGTGTGCTACATGAGTGCATAGGGAACATTTCACATTCAAAAAGAAATCCATGGACTTGAAGGGTCAGTTGTATCCAGTTTGGTCATGACATCTGTATAGCTGGATGTTAGCACCTTTGTTTCCAAATTTGTTTCCATGTTCTGTTCAACATGGTCTTGAGGGACTTCCTACCTGATGATCCTCAGACATCTGTCAGTGAGACACCGAGGTACCCAGAGAAGGATCTGGAGGAACAGACCCCCCAGGACCTCTTCAAAGGGGTAAAGTACCTGATTAGCATGCCACAGAGTGAACATGATTTCAGAGAGCTGGTTCCACAGAATAAACAGCATTCATAGAACATGGGAATTGCCCACTTACTGCCAAGAAGAAAATAAGTACCCATTGCGATGCTGACGTGCTGAAATGCAAGTTTGTTTTTAAATCATTATTTCATCTACAGTGTTTTTTTTTAAAGGTATTTGAATTTTCAGAGGCATTAAAATCAGAAAAATTTAGAGATTTATTTTCCAAGTTTTACCCAAATATGAAATGACTACTTAGGACTTAGCTCTAATTAAAAAAAAAACTTCTTCCCACCCTGTAATTTTTTTCTTGTAGATGCTGATAACCATCAGGGGTCCATGGTGGAAATCATAACCTATGACAGACAGACAGAAAGCAGTGGGGAAGTTTGACATGAAATGATTAGTTCACTAACAATGATCAGAGGCTGATCCTCAATGCTACAACATGTGTTCTTAGATAGTTATTTACTACTGATTTCTTTGGGTATTATATATGTTTCTGGCCCAGCCTAGACTTGTGGTCTAGACATGCCCATCACTACTTAGCCCCCAAAATTGACTCACAGGCTTATATTAATTATAAGCTGTTCGACCTATTGTAGAGAGCTGCCTGCTGCTGCACCTTAAAGATGGTGCTGATTTCTGGCCTCCACCCACCCCCCTGTGGGTGAGTGCTCTCTTTTGATAAACAACTCCTTATTTGGCTTGAGCCTGGGGCGTGGTTTGCTGCTGCATATGTGGACCTATGAGCTGTGCCCACATGGCTTATTGGGATTGGATGCCCTGAGAGTTTCTAGTCAGTGGGCGGGGTTTCCCGGGGAGGAGAAGGAGAAGCAGAGAGAAGGACAAAGAGAGAACAATTGTAAAGGTCCCGAATAAACTGCTGAAAGAAGATCCTGGGTGTTGCGCTTTCCTTGCTGGCAAGGTTGCGCACGACAAGTGGTGGCCCGCACTGGAAACAACTCCTGCGAGCTTCAGGCATCAGAACTTTCTGCAGTCGGGGGGTCGACCGGTAAGTCCCAGGTAAATTGGGATCCGCAATCAAAGCGGGTAGCTCCGACCTGTAGATAAGGCGGAGAATAGGGAGCTCACTGACGAGTGGGTGTAACCTCTTGTAGCCGTGGAAGCACAGCAACCTTGAGCTTAAAGGACGCACGGCAACCTTAGGCTTAAAGTGAAAGTAACAGCAGTTGCAAACTTGAGCTCAAAGTGAAAGTAAAAGCATTAGCAAAGCTGGGGCTGTTTGGTAAGGGCTCTGAGAAGATTTTTAAGGTAGGAATTAAAGGTTATACAAGGATGGGGTCTTCAACCTCACATCCATTTTTTTTGGCTCTTAAGGAGCTGCTTCATTAAGGTTTTTCTGAGTCTGCTCTGCTTGCTAGCAGTGGGAGAGATTCGTGGGTTCCTACACCATATTGAAAAGCAGCCTAGAGGGGCGGAGTCAGCATTTAAAGTGATAGCAACATTTTAAAAGCTCTTTGAGTTGAAAAATGATTTAGAATTCTCAATAAAACAGATTTAGACTCTCAAAACCTCTAAATGGAGAAGGAAATAAAGATAAAAAAGCCACATAAAGATGGCATATAAACAGAGAGTCTGGATTCTGGTTATTGCATTTTCTTGTAATTTTTTAACTTTTAAGGAGCTAACTGCAGAGAGACAACTGATTACTAAGGCTGCTAAGTTAAACAAATGCATATACTTTAAAGATATCCTGACTTTGAAATCTGTTTATAAGAATATGTTACTTGGGAAAAGAGTTTCTGCTTTTGTCTCCACGGAAGATCAAAACCTGTGGATTGGTTCTAGGCAGGTGTGGTTCCATTTGCCAAGGCCACCTGCAGCTGATAACAGGCCAACTTGGAGATGTTGGGAGGAGAGATCGGAGTGGGCAGGCAGTGAAGAAGGACAGAGTGAAGGGGGAGAGTTGTGCCCCAACCTTGCTGATATAGAAACTCCTGAGTCTACAGACTCAGAGGAAGAGCTGTTGGGAGATATTAATTGGATTAGAGGATATCTGAGGATTGCAAATTATGAATTGAAACCCCTTTATGACATTCTGAAAGGAAAGTCGGCTTTAGACTTCACGCAGGTGATGACAGTGGAAGCCAGAAAGGCACTGCAGGTAGTTGAACAGAGGTTGCAGGATGCCTGCCTAAATAGGATAGAGGAAGGAAAAGATTTTGCCCTATGCCTTTTACCCACATTCAGACAACCCACAGGGATACTATGTCAATCAGGTCCACTGTTGTGGATACACCCAAAGGTATCGCCTAGTAAAAGTATAGAACATTATCCTACAGCAGTAGCTGATTTAGCTCAGAATGGCATCCAGCAATCCATTCAGTATTTTGGGCATGCACCAGCCATAATAATTGTGCCATACACAGCAGCACAGGTTAACACCCTGTGTGCTGTTGTTGATGATTGGGCAATTCTTCGCTGTACCTTTGCTGGAAAAATGGATAATCATTACCCACAACATCCTCTTAAGACATTTTTTAAGGAGCACCCCATAATTTTTCCCAAGGTCACCGCCGCAGAGCCAGTGGCGGGAGCTGTCAATGTATTCACTGATGGCTTGAAAACAGGAGTAGGTGCCTATATGGTACAAGGCAAACAATCAGTTCAACATCAATTTACTCCTGGTACTCCTCAGGTAGTGGAACTTCAAATAGTGTGTGAAGTATTTAAAGAATGCCATTTGCCTTTAACTCGATATCTGACTCAGTCTATGTGGTTAGTGCTTTAAAGGTGCTTGAAGTGGCAGGACCAATAAAATCATCCAGTATGGTCACTGTCCTATTTAACCACTTGCAAGACTTGATTTTGCAACAAAAGGAGAGATTTTTTTCCTCAACATATCCGTGCACATACTGGCCTTCCCAGTCCACTCAGTGAAGGCAATGCCAAGGTGGATATATGCACTAGACAGGACTGGGTATTCTTTACCTCTCCTGTAGTCAAAGGTCAAGAATTTCACCAGCTATATCATGCTAAGACCTTACAACAAAAGTTTCAGATATCCAGAGCTGAGGCACATCAAATAGTTTTGGATTGTGCTCAATGTGTAGTGTATCACCACTCACCTTCCCTAGGTGTTAATCCCAGAGGGATCTTGCCATTAAAAGTATAGCAAATGGATGTTACTCACATTTCTGAATTTGGCTCTTTAAAGTACGTACATGTTTCTGTAGATACATGCTCTGGTATTTTGCATGCCACTGCCATGTCAGGAGAGAAAGGACGCAATGTCATTGCGCACTGCCTAGAGGCCTGGGCAGCTTGGGGAAAGCCCCTGCAGGTAAAAACTGACAATGGCCCTGCTTATACTGGAACACAGTTTACTGCATTCTGCAGACAAATGGATGTACAAGTAACTCATGGATTGCCTTACAATCCACAAGGACAAGGCATAGTGGAACGTGCTCATCGCACGCTGAAGGAATGCTTACAAAAACAAAAAGGGGGAATAGGCAACAGCTGCACCCCCAAAGAAAGACTATCTATAGCTCTGATTACCCTTAATGTTTTAAATTTGGATGCTGATGGCCGCTCCATGGCAGATAGACATCTGATTCTCACCCCTAGCCACAGAGGCATGGTGAAATGGAAGGATATTTTCACAGGTCACTGGCATGGTCCTGATCCAGTGCTTACATGGGCGAGAGGTTCTGCTTATGTCTTTCTTCAGGACCGGCAAGATCCAGTGTGGGTACCAGAACGGCTAACCAGGAAGGTCCGAAATGACAAGTATGATGCTGACTTTGAGGGCGAGGATTGGCCCTGGAATGGGTACCTGTCCCAGTACAAAGCCCTAATGCCATGAGCTTGTTTAGAGCTAGGAGAGATTTTGGTATTACTGTAGCTGTTGTTACAGCCATTTCCCTAGCCGCAATTGGGGCTAACACGGCCGCCATTGCTATGAGTCACACCGTCCAGACAGCTCAAACACTTAATAATTTGTCTGCCAATGTAGCCCATGCCTTAGACATTCAAAGAGGCATTTCTGCCCAGCTTAAAGGCAGGCTGATGTTGGTTAACCAAAGGATTGACCTGGTGCAAGAGGAGGTTGATGTCCTCTGGCAGATAGCTCAGTTGGGATGCAAATAGAAGTATCAGGCCCTATGTGTGACTTCTATTCACTATGAAAAATTTTCCTATACTGCAAATTTGTCTAAAGTTGTGTCAAGTTATTTTACAGGAAATTGGTCAGGTGAATTCAAAGCAACCATGGAGAAGTTGAGAGTTGCAATCGTTGCTGTGAATTCAACTCAAGTGGACCCTGGAGTTGCTGAAGGACTGACGAGATGGATGTCCACCGCCCTCAATCATCTGAAGGAATGGGTGGGAATGGGTGTTCTGACTGGCTTGATGGTGCTGATAATTCTGATTTGCCTGTGCTGCATCTGCAAAATGAGGTTCACAGCGTAGAAGCATGGCCATGATTGTTCAAGCCTTCACCGCCATTGAGGCGGGACAGCCCCCACATGTTTGGTTTGCTGCCTTGAAAGAGTAATGTTTGGCACGGGTTGCAAGGCTAAGCACTGCACCTGGTTTTGCCTAGGAAAGGCTTCATGAAGAGCATGTCTAATTGCATACAGGTTGGCACCCACTATCCTGTCCTCATAAAAACGGGTGCCGGACAGGTCTGTCCCTGTCTGAGTGGATGACACCTGGATTAGGGATAGCACAAGTCCTCTTGCACAATGGGGATTAGGCCTCTGCTCTTGCCCGCCACTTTTGCTTGATTTTTTAATTTTTTAATTATTAAATAAGGGGGAGCTGTAGAGAGCTGCCTGCTGCTGCACCCTAGAGATGGTGCTGATTTCCGGCCTCCACCCACCCCCCTGTGGGTGAGTGCTCTCTTTTGATAAACAACTCCTTATTTGGCTTGAGCCTGGGGCGTGGTTTGCTGCTGCATATGTGGACCTATGAGCTGTGCCCACATGGCTTATTGGGATTGGATGTCCTGAGAGTTTCTAGTCAGTGGGCGGGGTTTCCCGGGGAGGAGAAGGAGAAGCAGAGAGAAGGACAAAGAGAGAACAATTGTAAAGGTCCCGAATAAACTGCTGAAAGAAGATCCTGGGTGTTGCGCTTTCCTTGCTGGCGAGGTTGCGCACGACAACCTATGGCTCAGGCTTATTGCTAGCTAGCTCTCTCATCCTAACTCATTTCTATCCATCTGTCTTACCACATGGCTCATGGCTAACCTGAATTCCTTGGGTGGCTGGATTGGGTCTCGTATAACTCGGCCCTCCTTCCCTTGTATCTATGCTTGGATTTACTGCCTGCTTCTAAGATGCTTTGCCATAGGCTAAAACAGTCCCTTTATTAACTCATGATATTCACAGCACACAGAAAGGCATCACACATCATTTGAGGCTTTGGGATGTAGCTCAGTGATGAAGTACTTGTCTACCATTAGGCCTTATGTCTGATTCCCTGCACTCTGGTAAACAAATAAATAAGGATTTATTTGTAGAACAAATGAATTATGAATCTTCATTGTGTGATTCATGGTATTAGAAAGCTAACTCTGGTGACAGGATAAACATTTTCTTTATTGTCTTAGTCCATTTAGCAAGTGAATGTTAAGCAACTGCATGTGCCATATACTGTCCTCAGTTTGGTATAGAAAAGATCATCTTGGTGATCATCTTGGGAATTTGCTCAATCTGCTCTTCTGCTGGCACTATGGACCCACTTTGTCTTTTCTCCTATTCTATCTCTTGAGGCTCTAAATTAAGATGAGAATTTTGGGAATAATAAGAGCTAAATGAGACTGTAAAAGGCCCTGTTATCTCTCAAAACAGAACTGGAGCCTTTAGAATAAGAAAATGGGACTGGAGAGATAGATCAACAGTTAAGAGTACTTGTTCTTATACAGGACCCAAGTTAAGTTCCTAACATTCACATGGTAGCTCACAGCCATCTATAACTCCAAATCCAGGGGATCCAATGCCCTCTTCTGACCTCTGAGGGCACCAGGCACACATGTGATACACATAAACACATGCAGACAAAACATTTATATACATAAAATAAAAACAAAAAATCAATTTTTTTTAGAAGAGGGGGAGGGAAGGAAGAGGATCTAGAGACCCCCTCCTCCCTCCCCCTGCTCTGCTTTTCTGGAGCTGCTGGTTCCGTGGAACTTTCATGATGCAAACGGACTAGTACAGAGGGAATCCGTGCATAAAGAAGGAAAGTCTATATGCAGCTAGTTTGCTCAATAAACATTCACCTTAAATGTTTAAAACTCCCAGTGGTGGTAAACATAGAGAAGACCCGCTAAGGCAGTAATGATCCTTTATTCTGAATTGGTATGCAGTTGGTCCAGCAGCTCTGAAAAGATTCTATTGGCAATTTCCCTAGCTGTCAATACTCTGGAAAGGAAATGTGTTGCTAATCAGCATAAAGTGATGAAGTCCAGTGCAAATTGCAACTAGAACAGAAACTAGCAGATACCTAGTTGTGATGTTGCACAAATGCCCATAGTTTTGCTGAAACATCTGGGACCCTGAACTCTTGAGTTGTGTCATTAAACAAAGCTGCACAATGTAACTGCAGAAAAGTGAGAGAAAAAAAGACCTGAAAAAAGAGTTAGAAGTGGCCAAAGAGAAACATCAGCATTGTTGGAGGATGGTTTAGAACTGCACATGAAGTCCTGATGTTATCTAAAGCAAGAGTTGCTTCAAAGGGCACTGAGGAAGAAGGACACCACCAGAGGTATGGTTTGGTTCTTTGGCGACACTTGCTGTCTTGTTAGCATCTCTCCTCACAAGAGTCACATCCTACAGGGCTTTTAAACCCCTTTGGCTCAGTACACAAGAAAAGCTCAAGTGGTTCCTCTTTTGTATGTGGCATCTTAGCCTTGCATGAGGTCAAAGGGCAGCATGGCCATCACTTTGCTATGAGATGTGAGCAATCATCTGGTTTCTCTGTTTAATTTTTGGTATTATTTTGATGATATGAATCAAAGACATGTGTCTGGCCTGTTGGGAAGCTTAGTTGAAGCACTCTAATACAATTCCATGAAGATCCTCATTGACTTGTGTGTGTGGAATCAGATGCTGTTGATGACCTCATGTCTCCAGCCTCACACCAACCTACTGTAGCAAGTAGGTGAATGACACAACAAGCAAACATGTGAGCACTGTTGCTCCAGTTTCAGCTTCAAAGGGCTGTCTGAGTTCCTCGGTTTCCCTCAAAGATGAACTGTATAACCTGGAAGATGGAAAAATCCTTTCTACCAACATTGCATTTGGTCATGGTATTATAATAATAGAAGGCAAACCATTCCTGTTTCCTGCCTGTTACTCTAGAATCATCGAGGGCTCATCCTTCTGAGTTTGGCTTCTTTTCTCAGTAGCATGTCCTCAAGGACCATCCATATTGTTGCAAATTGATGATAATGATAAAAGTCTCTGAGTAAGGTGATAAGTGTACTAATGATGCCATGAGATCGTCTGTCCTTTAACTTTTGGAAAGTGGCCCATTATCTTCTTCCTCTTGACTTTTGCTGGATTGATGGCCAATGTCAATGGATCAGGCAGCATTTGGTAGAAGATGCAGAAGATCTCAGATAAGTAACAATTATGTAGAATCAACGCTGCCTATAGTTCATCAGTCTTTGGTCAGGTGTCACAAGTGACAATCAAATCCTCTTATAGCATAATTAACATTCTACAGTAGAGTATATAGCAACCAGCTTTGCAAAGAGATGGCAATAATAAAGCAACATCTACATACAGTCTACACTTGACAAAAAAGTGAGGAGTATGTTTTTATTTCATATTAAAGGAATAAATTTCCTGCCAACTAGACATGACAATGAATTACCAGTTTTGATAGATGAAGACATAAAGATGTTGACTTGTTCCTAACAAAACAACTATGCTAACTAGAGAATCCATGTTCTCTGAATACACACTTTGCTGACATACAGTACGTTAAAAATCACAGCAAGAGAAAATGCAGGATCCACAGCAGGAGCCTGTGCATGTATGAGAGTTTGCTGTTAGACTACCAACAGTATATGTGCAGAATTGTCATTAGAACAGAGCCTGTGAGTAAGCAGAGCTCCTTTCTTGGAAAGAACCATTGAAAAGGATGAATGATGTCCACAAAGCTCTCCAGAGACCTATTCATGGCAGCATGCTTTCCAGAGTCTCCAGCTTGCTAAGGCTGGCTGGAGGTAAGTACACTGGTAGCCAATGGATGACCATCTCCAAGAGGCTGGAGTCCTGCTGAGGCCTTTTCATCACCATGGAAACCACTTTCACTTCAGCTCACAATTTCTAAGTGCTCCATGTGCCATCAGTGCAACTGTGGGGTGTGGGGTGAGCTGGGGCTCTCTGCCCTGAAACTGCCTCTTTGCTTTGGCCTCAGTCATCACAGACCTCTTGTGCTTGTCAAACTTACTGTCACTAGAGGTCCTTTTATAGACAGCTATAAAAATCATCCTGTGAAGAAGTCTTTTCTGCTGCTGAGGGTAGGGAAATCCCTAGGCACTCCTATGACTGCTAAGCAACAACAAATGCATAAAAATTCAGCCAAGAGTCCAAATATGCATCAGAACTGAGAGAGAGGCTAAATACTCGTAGATACCTGGAAGGCTTTGTTTGTTAGCCTTTAGTCTCCATGGAGCTGTGAAGACACTGTCATCCAGCGGCCATTTGGAACTAACATGGCACTGGCACCATTTTGCCGCCCTTAGATGAATAAGGGAGCAGTTGGAGTCTAGGCAACCACGAGACAGAGAAGAAGGACATAAGGACGGAGTCACCAGCTTCCAATATCTTAGACAGTTCAGGCATGGAAGCATGGCCAATATGAGCAGAATAAAGGGATGAGAATCCATCACTTTCACACACACACACACACACACAGAGTGAAAGAAAATAATGCACAGATTACTGGCTGCTGGGATTAAAAAAACTATTGACACTATTTTTCCATGCTGTTGGTGTGTTGTTTGTGTGTGTGTGTGTGTGTGTATGTGTGTGTAAATGCATGTGTATGAGTGTGTAAGTCTGTGTTATATGGTTTTATATGTTTCTGGGTATTAAACCTAGCACATTAAACAAACGAAAAAAGTATTCTACCATTGAGCTATATCCTGGCCCTTGTGCATATCTATATCTATCTACATCTACATCTGTCTATATCTATCTATCTTCCTACATATCTATATCTATATTTATATCTATATCTACATCCCTATCTATCTATATCTGTCTACTTGTATACCTATATAATCATCTGTATCTCTATCACCTAGGTCTATGTTTATCATCCTCTCTCACTCTCTGTCTTATTCCATTGAGTCTATCTTTCCTAGAACCTGTACCTTAAGTTTATCTGGGTAGCGTCTCCCTCCCCCCCCCAACAAGCCCCAGTTATGTTTCTGTTCCTATTCCCATCAATAGAGGTAAGGTGTGTGCAGAACTAGGCACACATTGTCCTGTGGTTGTGGAAAATCCCAACTCAGGTATTCATGCTTCTGAAGCATTTACCATCAAGTCACCCTATCCTTTTGATATTGTAGAGACAGCTCATAGTGCAGCTTAGAACTTGTCCTTCAGATCCCCCACCTCTGCTAAGATTAGCAGCCAGTGCCATCACACCTGGATTTTGCAGTGCATCCACCCAGGGCATCCACTGAGATGCATCCTCTTGCTCCTACCAAGGCAGTGAAGAAAATCAACACTGATCTGCTGCCTTTGGAACATAATTGGCAGCTGTGTGTCTCTCTAACCAGATGTCAATTTAGTAGTGAATTGAACATAGCTGCAGCAAAATGCAAACTTCAGTTTAGCCTTGGGGTAGAGAGCCTGAAGTCAAAACAACCATTTGTTTCCAAATTGACTCAAATAACGGGTTGTTTCCCAGAAAGAAGAAAACAATTGTTTGAATGAATTGTTCATAAAAGGCTGCTGCAGACTCCCAGCCTAGCCCCTGAGCCGGTGGTGGCCACGTCCTTCTGTCTTTCTTTGTTGCAGACTCTCTCTCAATGGCACCAATGTTTTGTGATTATCAGATGAACCCACTAGAAGTTCTCAATGGCACAGTTGTCTTCCCTGCCAACCTTCTCGGCTCCTAACGAAGGCTTTCTATGCACAAAAGAAAAAAAAAGAAAAAGCATATTAAGTGGGAAAGCCATAGAAATGAAGACAATGAAGAGCTCAGTTTAAATATGTCTTTTCAACTTGATGCTTTATTTAAGAATTTCAACTCAGAGCTTAAAAACATTGTGGGTTTTTTTATTTTATTTTTTTTCCATCCAGGAAATCATATCTGTTACAAGAAGGTTAATGCTCAGCCACTTACTCACAGGCCCATTTAACTGCGAAGATAAAAGACTACATTAGCCTTCTGTGATTTGTCCTGAGAGGGACCCCATCTCAATTCTATTCAGGGACTCACATTCTCCATTCCCCCTCCCCCAAGAGACCTATTAACTTCAGATATGGCCATTATTTCAAATGCAATTTAGTTAGACGCACCAAAAGAAAGAGGAAAAAAAAAAAAAAGCTTAAATAGCAGAAAGCGCTATCTAAGCTAATTGCCCTTTGGGTGCAAAGCAATAAATCTGGGGAGCTGGGGCAAGATTAGAAAGGCATCCAGCATAGCAGTTCTACCCCTGTGTAGATGTCAAACCTAACACATACCCAGAGATGAACTTCTGCTCTCATTTCATATTTCGGAAGTGTACAGCATAGCAAAGAGTTATATAAAAAGCCTGGATATATGTGTGATATTATGTTACGCTATAACATAGAGAGAATATAAGGGCCCAGACTCTACCCTCAAAATTACATCATCCCATCATGTGCAGTCAGGTTTTTTTTTCATATTTAACACTCTCCCCCATTGTCATTATGACTTCAAGTTGCCTTTTCTTTTTCTTTTATACTGGCATGGCTCTTAGACCTATGAGAATGTCAACCTACTTAGAGTGACCAATCAGATGAAAGTGCCCACCCGTATGTGTGTCACTCTGGCTCTTCGTAGGTGTTTCAAGGCAAATTGAAGGTGCTTAAGCAAGACCTGGACACCACCCTTGGTCATGCCAATGTAGTTAGGGGCAATCTCACAGTGCCCCATCCCCAGATGAACAAGCTACAGGCAATTAAGGTCTACACAGGAAGAGGGAATCTGTCTTCTCAGAAGATACACTGGATATCGATTATCCAATATGAAGGGTCAGCCCTAAAAACATAGGCATATAAGTAGCACTTAACTGACATGAATATATGTAAATATAACATATATGTGTAACAATAATAACTAAAGAAAAAGACACCATGAATCTGAGAGGAAGCTGTGGAAGGATGACATGGAAGGAAATAGAGGAAGGGAGAAATGATATAAATAATACTCATGTGGGAAATAAAAAAAAAACATTCAAAAGTAAATTGTGGTTAACATAAAATTCCTTGAGATGCTCAAATGACCAAACATGGAAGATGTCAAAGGAAGGGACTTCAGAGATCTTATCTGTCCTAATGTTCTCTCTCTTTAATATTTTTCTTCTTTCCCTCCTTTTATCCATCCTGCACTATTTTATTTACAGACACACCTCTCAAATCTGAGATGACCTTCCCTACCTGCCTTGCATTACACTAACCATGAATGACTAACCTTTAGTGCAAGACTAAGGAAGCCATTGACAATACAGAACCATTGAGGAATAGTGTGAATCAGGAAGGTCTCTGTGTCTCTTGAGGCAGGGCTGGTGAGTCTGAAATAGATTCTGAGCAGTAAGTGCCATCAGTGGGCTTGGAAAGTTCATTCTGAAATCATACACTCAGCTGGATAAAAATGACATGCAGTCATTTACATCTTTCAAATCACATATTAGCAAAAAAAAGAGGAGAGAAATTTGACATGAAGTCGAGTAGAAACAAATTATTGGCATGTAAATATGGACTCTAGTTATATTCTATGTAGAAGCTGATGTTCCCATTGTTAGTTTCTAAAGCCATGGCCTCCCCTGAGTTCTGACTTCACATCCCATTTAAGAAGAATCCATCCCTTCCACTGACTATCCCTCTTGCCTTTTGCTCTCTTAGGAGCTCTCCTTACTCCCCCCTTCCCCTTTTCCTGTTATTATAGCCATATCCGTCTATTATAATAATAAATTCCTTTTACATAGAAATGGCTTCGAAGTATCTCTGCAGCCCGCAGCTACCTCCCACTGTGTCGCCTATGAGGCCTCTCCATTCATAAACATTCACTGCCAGTTTAACCAAGTAATTCGTTATTGTATCATGCCAGATTAGTATCATAGATACAGAGAGACTTAGAAATTCTACTTGTAGGAATCCCTAACTCAAATCCATGTATGTATGCAAAGGCATGTGTTAAGCAGCTCTCTCTTGTAGCTCTGTTTATGGCAGCCACTGACAAAGAGTGCGGGCAAATGGTAAACGGTACATAGCGCATAACATGGGCTGTAAGCTTTTAAAAGGATGCAATTTTATCGGCACGGTGAGATTTGGACCATTCCTAGCATCAGTTATCTATTGCTATGGTAATAACATGTAATCACACCATCCAAAATTCAGTTGCTTAACATAAGCACGTAGCTCATGTGTTTGCGGCTGATAATATAGACTTCGCAGTTTCTCTGGTTTCAGCTGAGCTTGCTTATGTAAGTGTAATTCAGCTGGATGTTGACCAAAGCAATCAGAAGAGAATTTCTTTCACGTTCACCACCAAATGTGCTGTCATATATTCACTGGTACCCATATGTTCCGGTTTCCCTTGGGCTGGAACAGGGGTGCTATCCTGGCTCCTGTCTGAGGTTTGACCCTCTATGAGGTCATCTATCCAATCACTTGACACTTCACTCTGGAGATAACCCCTCAGGTCCTTGTTATCTTGATTTTTCTAAAAATGTCCTGCAACATCTTATACCTCAGCAGAAGCTCCTTGCTAACCAACTGACACATTTCCTCATGGAAAGAAAAGTCTAGCTATCTGTGTTGGCTCTCTGTCCTTCCTCACCTCCAGTCTTTCTTGCACCCATTGAACGCAAGCTATGGTGTCTACTGATCACTACTTCTACTATGGTCAAGCTGTGGTGCTTTGCTCATAGCTTCACCCTCCTCAACTCTAGCAGCATTTTGCATGGGGCAGAGGATCAGTTCCATTGGCTGCTGAGTCTTTTCTGTTGTGGATGCTGAGAAACCACCATAGTCCTTTCTCTTTCTTTCTTTCTTTCTTTCTTTCTTTCTTTCTTTCTTTCTTTCTTTCTTTCTTCTTTTTCTGACCACAGGTTTTTATTTTGTTTGGCCAAATCCTCATCTTCCTAACCCTTGATTTCTGGAAAGTTCCAGGGCTCAGTCCTTAGGTTTCTTCTCTTCTCTTTTGCAACTTATCTTAGCTAATTTCATCTAGCTCTAAAAGTTTGTTTTATCTCTCTTTGCTTTTTGTGTGTACATGTGCATACATGTGGACATGTGATAACCTTTATTTTATTTTATTAAGGTATGGTCTTTTATTGAACCTGGAGCCAACAATTGGTCTGGACTGAGTGAGTAGTGAACTTCAGGGAACTCCTATTTTCAGCTTCCTGGTGCTGGAACTGCTGGTCCTCTGCCAAGATACTTGGCTTTTCCCATGAGTGTAGGGCATATGAATCAGGTTCCCAGGCTTCAGCAGGTCCTTTGTCCCCTCCCTTAACTCAAGTTGTATCATTTTAGATGCCAATGCTATGTTGACAGACCTCAGGCATCTTCAGCTACTCATTTTATATAAAATATTTTCTTTCTTGAAAAAAAATGCAATAAATATTTTTACACGTAGTATCAGATTTGCTCCTTAGAAATCATGCAGGTACTTTTTAATTCTGTAGATATTAGTAAATGGTTCTTAAAGAGATATGTCACATTTATACCATAAATACAGTAAAGTATTCTGCCCCCTTCAGCTCTGCCAACAGTAGCATTCTCATTTCATTTTTATGTACTTGATGGATACAAAGATGGACCAGCATCTGTGAACTAGTTTGTAACAAGACAGCTAATGTGAGCAGCTGACTACGGTATTAGAAAAATGGTGGAGGCTTATTGTTGGAATAACAAAACTTGTATGCTGTAACAAAAGAGAGGATGGGGACAGGATTCCCTCTAAAGATCCCAGTAGAAAAACTGTCTGAGATTCCTAACAGATGACCCCCCAAGACTTTTAGAAATACACAAATGTCTGCTTTGGGTAATGATTCTGGTCCCTATCATTGTGTCTGAGACCGAGGGAGCAAATACTGAGCAGCAGTGAGAAAACAGAACATCAGGGTAGCCTGAGGTGGTCACTGAGGGACACAGAAGCCTCTGGAGCATCAGCCTTTCCCATCTGTTGTGCTGACATTTGTGTCTTCATTTCCTATCCCCATATAGTCAAGTGTCGGTGCTGGAGACCCAACAACTCTGTTCACACCAAGTAGTATTGAAATGAAGGAATGACTAAAAGGCACAATCCATTTCTTTAATGGCATCCTACTTCCCTGATAGTTGATTAATGAGACTGAGGTGTGGCTTATTTTGGAAATCCAGCTAGAAATTGAAATCCTTTTCTAGGCTCAGTCAGGGAAGTAGAAAGTGAAACAGGGAAGGTCTGCCACGGTTACTGTTGCATGTCAAGTAGCCATTGTCCAATAGAAGACTTACTATGACAATGATGACAGGGTCCTAGGTTATTAGAGAGGCCTTGCACAGGAACTTATTCTCATCTCGCTGACATGATTGTGATTACTCTTACCCCAACTCATGTTCTCAACCAGAGGCAATTTTGACAATTTCAGGAGAGTTCTTTTATCCCAGCGAGATGAGAAGTCAGCACTGCTGGTGTTTATAGTTATCAGCTAAGCATAAGAATCACCCATAACAATAATTAGTCAGCCAATTGGCCAGGGGACCTTGCTTTAAGCAATTCAAAATAATCTCCAGTTTCAGGATCTATGCATAGAGCTGAGGGTGTGGCCTGTTCTGCTCTGGGTGAATGAAATAAGGAAATCTGGGCTGGCAAGATGGTCTGGCAGATGGTCAAGCCTGATGACTTGAATTTGACCCTTGAAACCCCCACATGGCGAAAGGAAAGAATTGACACCCATGGCTTGTCTTCTGCCTTCTACATGTGTGCTGTGGCACACATGAGGGCGCGCGCGCGCGTGCACAGACACACACACACACACACACTATTAATTTATTAAACTAATTAAGTATCATAGTGCTTAGGCTTCATTTGGGCTGTGGGACCCTCATGTGAGCCACTGGAAACTATTTCTCTGAAACAGTGACTCCATTTTACAAAGGACCATTTATACTGCTCCGTGACCACATGTGATTACAACATTAGCATGGACATTTAGCTGTCTACTTTCCTACTCACCCTGAGGTAGGAGGGGCTTTATTCTCTCTTGTTCCCCATTTCTGAACTTATGGCACAGAGTTGTAATCTCCAAACAAAATGTCTGAATCTTCTGCTACATAATGTGTGCTTTTCAACCAGAGGCAATATTTCATCTGCCTCTGTATTTGTAGCCTCCAGAGAATGCAGTGCAGTTTAGCAGGTGTTCAGAGGCATTCACTGAACCACAGAGAACCTGTTTATCATTAGGCCTTTCTTCACTTAGGCACAGTCTGATTGCTTTTATTTTGACACCCATAGCAAAGATCATTTCATGACTTAATGTCAAATAAAATGTTGCTAGGTCTGACACTTCATCTGAAGTCCAAAGGATGGAGAAAACAGAATAGGAGCTGTGGTGTGAATCACTGGGTGCCCCTGTGCCTGTCTTCTGTACAAGAAGGTGAAGGAACCAAGATGGAGGATTATTTCACGAACTCAGTTAGCAGATAATGACAACCCAGAGCCAGAAGATACTGGAGAAAAGTTAGACTATCAGAGAGAGAAAACAGACCACAGCCAATTCTAATCCAGGCAACTTCTCAGGCTAAATGCTGTCTTGAGAGTCCTCAGCCTGGCTGGTTACTTCTACAGAATGTAACTTCTGCCTCCTCCTGCCTTAAATATCTTCCCTGCCCAGTTGTTTCACTTCCAGGTTCAGCTCTGTACCATAATCCTAGAGTTAGGATTAAAGGTGTGAGCTACTACTGTGTGGTTGTTAGGCCTTGAACTCACAGAAATACAGAAAGAGCTCTGTCTCCTGAGTTATGGATTAAAGATGTGGGTCACCACTTTGTCATCCCTGTGCTAGGATTAAAGGTTGAATTACCACTCTCTGACTTGACTGTGGGTGATTCTGTTCTCTGATATTCTAGGCTGATTTTATTAAATATACAATATACCACCACAGAGGAAGCTACAGGGAGGGGGAGTGTTGACAGACCTAGGAGTGGGCAAAGAGGATTAGATGCAAACTGGCATGTGGTGTCCATTTCTAAATTTTAGTTGGTGGAAATATTTCAACTATTTTTTGGCTGATCATTCACCAGCAGGCCCCATTGAAGGCTTCTTCTGTCTGGAGAAGAAGAATATTGGCTAGCTGACAGAAGACAGCATGTTCCCTTTAGAGATTTTTTTCTTTTGAACAATTTGTGCAATGTAAGACATATTAGGTAGAGTACGGATTTATTGTCACACAAGGAACAGACCCGGCTTTCCTAACCACTCATACTTTTGTGGGGGCTTGTGAGGTAGGATCTCTTTACTATCACTAATATCAAGTGCATATTTATGATTATAAAGAGCAATGGCACAGTGTCTTTGATACAGCTGCAGCAGCCTCTCTTGAGGCCCATTGGCCATCCCAGTAACTTTAACTATTCACCTATGTCCACCAATTGGTATGTTTGTTTAATTATGCAAGCATGAATTTATTTTCAATTTTTTTAGCTTCTCCTTGGACTATGTGCTCAACGTGATTGTAAGGCATAGAGAACGTAGTTCTGTCATGACATCACCCAGGTGGCAAGGCAAAGTAATGAACCTGATTGGTACCACCGGAAGATAAAATGTGACAAAGAGCTGAGAAAAGTGGCAGGAAGTTCAGAAGGGTAAGTAGTTTGTCATGTAGATTCTGGAGTTTAGGAACAACTGGATGAGGAATTGCATATTGAGTTTAGCCTGGAAAGGGAGTGGAGTTTGAAAACAATATTATACATAAGTTTCTTTCTTCACAGAGTGCTCATTGGCCAAGCTAAATCCTCTTACCACTTTGTCTTATAGCAAAAATCACTCTCTTAGGAGACATCCTCTATTGTCATTATAATGCTGTTTATTTAGAAATGACACTTTAACAAATCAGAGTTTAAAGATCTTTAAAATAGGAACTATGCTTGTCTTATTTCTGAATCCCTGTGAATATCGTGAATATTTGTCCAAAGAATAAGCCAGTAGAGGCAATGGATGGGTCGTCAGTGGGCCAAAAGCAGTATAAGCAAAATATGGAGTTGAAAGTATATGACACACTTTAGGTTTCTGAACTATCACCTAGCTTGCCTGTCCTGCAGAACAATAGAGAAAAACAGTGGGGTAGTAGGTTGAATATCTAATGCCAGAGAAGTTCAGTCCATTTTATTTTTTATTGACCATTGGAAGCCATTTAAAGAATGGGAATGTTTGTGCTGGAGATCTATAGCTCAATGGTAGGGTGCTTGCCAAGTATGTAAAAGGTCCCAAGTTTAATTTTTAAAATTATAAAAAGGGCTCAAATAGTTAATGCAGTAATGCTTGTCTAGTGGGCATGAAACCGGGGATTCAGTTGCCAGCAATGAATAAATCACACCTATAATCACAACAGTTAGGACTGGAAGTGCAAGCAGGAGAATGGAAAATTCAAGGCTATCTTCAGCCATGTAGTGAGGTTGAGGTTGGATTGTATTAGCTTCTGTCACAGTAAATAAAAAGAAAGAAATGAAGGAAGGAAGGATGGAAGGAAGAAAGAAAGAAAGAGAGAAAAAGAAAGGAGAGAGGAAAGAAAAGAAAAATAAAGGGAAAGAAAAAAGAAACTTAAAACAAAAGAGAAATAGAAAATTTTGGAACTGTGAGAATATCATAGAAAACAGTATTTCAGAAAAGTTGTTTAAACTGCACAAATTAATTGAGTGGGGAGAAATGCTTTCTTTAAGTCTATCTTTGTATTAGGATTCTTAAGAGCAAAAGAATCAATAAAATACAATAGTAAGAGAAATGTGTTGGATTGGCTTACCCATTCAGAGTGTACCTAGTCCCACACTGGTCATCAGCAGATTAGGGAACTGCAGTGATGCAAAATGAGCAGTAAACCTCTCCAGCAGTAAACCTCTCCAGCAGTAGACATCAGAGAAAAGCAAGCTGTAGTCAATGCCTTTGGTGCACTCAGACAACATCCGTACTAGTCTAATATTTTAGAAATGAAAATTAGCTCCTTCAGGTCCCACTGAACTGAAACATCTTTAGAAGACTTTGTAGGTCTCATCCTTCTTCTATTCCTGCCTGTACCTCTCCTTGCTTTTACTCATTTCCAGATCTTAAGCATCTGGAGACCCAGTACCTACCCTATAGAACTGACTTTTTATGGAGTCGGACTCAATTTCTGGTGTCAAAGTGAGAATATTTCTTCAAACTACCTGCAAATTATCCACTTGCTTTCTGTAGTAGGGAAGTTTTATTATTTTGTATATCATTTCACTCTCTTCCTCCTTAACTGGTGACAGCTAGCTAAAGAGTTCTGGCCTTGGATTCACTGTAGGCAGACTTGGCTACCTGTACTTTGACTTCCTGGGCTAATATATCACTGCCAATAGGGAGTGACAGCTGACATGGATAGTAGCCAGGCAAATCCTAAGGACTCTAAGTCAGAGTTGCCACAGCATTAAAAGGAACAAGAAATAAAAATGTACTGTCCTGTGTCATGAAAATAACTTTCATTATCTATTAGGATATCTGAATATTGGTCTATTATATTATGGTACCCACAGAATTATAAACGTGTGTATACACAGAGCATACATTAGATAGATGCACAAAGGCATTAGTGCTGTTCATCTTACCCCGCCTTGCAAATCCAATTTGGGCATTTGGAAGAGTGGAAAGGGCAGTAGAATCAAGTTCCACATCCCAATAATTTAATAAGCCTCAGTCTTCTCATTTACAAAATGAGGGTTGGATTAGAGTAGCTCTCACACGCACGTCTGGCTCTCAGATTCCATTATTCACCAGGCTGCCAGAAAATACATCCTCCACTGCCAAGTATGAACTCAGCACACCACATGTTTACAGAAGCCCCTTCTCCTTCCACACCTCTCCAGCTTCGGCCTCCTACTCCCTAATACTTCTCGGAGAAACTCTTGCCTACAGCTGCTAGCTCATATCTCGAAGAGTAGCTTTTTATTCCTTCCTCTTTGATTTTATTTTTACTTCACTCAATCACGAGGCATTTTACTATCCGTTTTCCTGTCTGTTATTAGGAATACATCTTCACTCATTTTAATTCAGTCATCCTTCAAGCATATACTTAAGACCAACTGTTCTCAGGAATTGTGCTAGGCTCTGAATGTACAAAGATAGACAAGTGCAATTTGTCACTGTGAACTGCCAGGAGGAAAGGTGTCTTAAAGAGATACTGTCTGGCCACTCAATTGTCAGGCAGATGAGAAGATGGGTTTGGAGAAATTGGTATTTCCTCAGGAATCTGAGGAGGGGAGAAGAAAAATCTGAAGTTTGGTGCCAGATGGAGAAGGAATTCAGCTCACAGGGAGATACTCTACAATTGTAGGTAATTCTGACATCTTATCAGGCTACCTTGCCAGAAAGACTGGGTGCAAGACAATGATGGGTCATTGACGTGTGGGACCAGACCCAACCTAGACTGCTCAGCTTTGCAAATCTTTGGCTGTCTGGTTAAACCTAAAACTCACATCAGGATCTCAAAGCTGTACCTGCCAGGGAAGGGTCACCAGGCCTCTTTATTTGTTCATATTACCAAGGCAACCATATGGAATAAAGCTCCTTTCTCCCCTTTTACCTATTATCTTTTTTCTTCCACTATATTTCTTCTTTTCCTTCTTCTTCTCTTCCTTCTCCTCCTTCTTTTCTTCTTTCTTCTTGTTATTCTCTGTCCACAAAGCAATTTAATAAACAATAAAATTATCTAAATATTTTAATCAACATCATTACAGTAATAGAATAAAGACAGGAAACATTTGTTGAAGAATTGTGGCAAGCAAGTCTTTGCTTCTCTCATGAATTACTGAGATACAGCTAAATGTGGCTCACAATATTAAATCTTATTTTCACTCCGGAAAACCTAGATGTAGATTGTCCTATTAGTGGGCAAAAATAATAAAGCCATCTATCTTGGAAATGGTCTTCCTTCAGAAATGGAAACTCTTCTGGGGAACAGATATTTGGTAACTTTTGAAACAGGAAGAGAATGGCTGGACTTACATACAATTGTGTTGACAATAAACATGTCTTCTAGAATTATAAACAAATGTGTTATTATTATTTTGGATCCCTGGGGACACTTTACAAACAAGTGTCATTGACTCTAGTTCTGTATATAGATTAAAAGAAACTTTCTGACCAAAAGCTGCATGATTATAAGCCTGGGGTGAACCTTTAGTCAGAAGTGTGGTAATAGCACCACTTTCTGGCTTTCATGGCTTGGCTCTGTAGGTGACTCTCCTGTGATATTTCAGACTATTTTTATTACATATATATCATATACCACAACACAGCAGCATTACTCAAGACAAGCATTTTGCTTTGTTACGACTGGTTCAAACAGAAGAATTGCTCTTAGTTTGCCTCCATTTAATACAATGTTGTTGCATATAGCCTTTATTATTTTGAGGTATTCTTTATCTGTTCCTAATGTCTTCAAAATTTTTGTTTTGAAGGCATGTTAAATTTCGTTAAATGACTTTTCTGCATTGAATTGATATGATATATTTTCTATCTTAGTTTTGTTCATATGGTTGATTACATTTATTGATGTACATAGGTATGTTGAACCAACATTGCATTTCTGATAGAAGGCAAACTTGGTCATAATGTTTAATCTTCTCAGTGTGTTCAAAAGATAGATGGACAAGTTGAAAGAAAGATTCACAAATAAACTGACAGTGCTATAGCCATTTATGTTTTGACAAAGGTGACCAAATCATGCAATGGACAAAAACACAGGCTAATAAATAAATAAATGGTCCTGATAAAACTAGGTATCTATCCACACAAGAGTGGAATTAAATCCATATTTTTCACCCTGTACAAAAGTCAACTCAGAGTATACCAAAGAGTTTAATTTAAAGCCTAAAATGCTATGACTCTTAGGGGAAAGCAGGGACTGCTTTTAAGATATCAACGTAGGCTAGAACTTTCTGAACATAACTCATATATCACAAGAATGAGTAGATGAGTCTACAAGGATTAAAACATTCCTGCACAGCAAAAGAAACTATCATCACAACCTACAGAATAGGAGAAAGTCTTTAGTAGCTATATGTCAGATGGGGGGTATCTTAGTTTGCCTTATATTGCTATGCTAAGCACCATGACCAGAAGCAACTTGGGGAAGAAAGGCTTTCTTTCATATTGGATCTTATAGTCTGCTATAAAGAGAAGTCAGGGTAAGAACTCAAGGCTGGAATTGAAGCAAAGGCCATGGAGTCATACTTCTTACTGGCCTATTCCTTATGGCTTGTTAAGTATGATTTCTTATACAACCCAAGAGCACATGACCATGTGTGACACTGCCCCACAGTGTGCTGGGTCAGTCCTCCCATGTCAATCATCAATCATGAAAACATCCCATAGACTTACCTACGAGTCAATTTGATGAAGGCATTTTCTCAATTGAGGTTCTCTGTAGTATGAAGTTTTTGTCCTGTCTAGCACCAAGATCTAGACACTCCTGCAACTGCTTAGCCTCAAATAATCACACAATAATATCTTAAGAGTAGAAATTTACATACAACATCACAAAATTAAGCTTAAATTTGTATCAATAAATAAAAATCCATACCAATGCAAAGTATTTAGAGATTAACAACTGTATTTTTAGGTTAAAGTAGATTCAATAATCTACCTTTGTAAAATAATGTCTATATCATATCTCCCCATTTTTTTACTAAAAAGAGTTGACTATGACTATAAACCATTTATAATGAAAACAAACATTTGCAAATTATATTTTGGGAATTTGGGCCTAGTTTTCCATAAATTATTTCCTGCTGATTGGGGACACTGGCAATCTTATGGGATTCCTGAGGTTGGATCACCTCAGTTGGGAGCCTTGAAGCTGATGTGGCTATCTCTTCCCATCAGAGATTTTTCAAGGGGGTCTTTCTTGACAAAACCTTATTTTCTTTAACTAAAAATAAATCTACAGCCTCTCATTTTCAGTGAAATTAAAAATAAAACCTCTTCTCCAAAATAGTATTTCTTTATTTCAATTTTAAAGTCAACTCATTTATTGAATATATAGGTTAGATTAATTCAGCAGCTTGTCTTTTAGCAGCTCTTCTTCCTTTGCAGTCAAAAAACCTTAAAGATAAGACAATAATATATTCAGATACTCTTTGTAATTTCCATCTTTACATGAATTATTATTATTATTACTACACTATTTCTTATTTAAGGACTTTCTCTATCCTTTTTCTTTTCTCTCTCAAGCCTACATATAGTTTTAAACACAGTGCAAACCATTTAGAGTTTTTTTTTTTTTTAATTTTGAATCTGTCTTTACTGTATACTTCTTATCTTTTTCTGTTTCTGGCCACACCTTTAATCTGCCAAGATGTAACTTCTTGTTGTATGTTTTTCCCAGCCTGTTTGAGGCTGGAGGTTTGTGACCTGGCGCACGTGTGGCGCCGGCGGGTTTGGAACCTGGTCTGTGCGCCCCGCAGCTTTTGTCTCTCAAAAGAAATGAATCACACGCTTATATACTTTAATACTGTTTGGCCCATGTCTTATGTCTATTATTAGCTAGCTCTTTTTCTTTAAATTAACCCATTTTTATTAATCTTCCTGCCACGTGGCTCAGCCCATGGCTGGCCGGTACTTCTTATATGTCTGTTTTTCTTGGGGGTCTGATGCAGAGTGAGTAACTCCACCCTCCTTCTACCTGGCTACCTCTGATTCTCCACCCACTTCTACGGTGCCCTGCATGGGTCCAAACAGTTATTTATTTACATTGTACAGAGAACATTCCACCACAATTTTTTTTTGTTTAATTAAAAAGGAAGGTTTTAATTTTTATATAGTAAAATTATATATAGCAGAACAGTTTTTAAGTAAGAATTATAGGTATAATATTTAGTTTATTTGTATTTTAAAATTAAAGAGAATATTTTATTATTTATTTTATTATTGTGAGTTTAAAGTTTTATATTTAATATATTTTTTAAACTAAAAAGAACTATATTTATAATTATTAAATTTTTAACTATATTAAAGACTATAGAAGGATATAATATTATGTAAATAAATAGGAAGTGTAAGTAATTTTTAAAGTTTAGAAAATGACAGAGATGTTATTTATTTGTTTGGACAGTTATTTAAAGTTTTTTTGTAACGTTGGGGCATTTATTTTTAGCTATTAGGCTTAAAGTCTTTGGCAAATTTTTTAGTGATGTAAGAAATTTGACATAGTTTATTAGTTGGTTTTTTTTGTGTTTTGAAGAATGTTTGGTAATGTTTTTTGTAAAGTAGGAACTTGAAGGATTATTTTGGCTTGTTTTGTCTATATTTAGAGGGTTTTTTTAATGGAATTTGTATGTTTAGTTTATATAGTATATTATTAAGTAGTTAATATTAGAATAGT